>JAWNKY010002729.1:0-62543 GCA_035041765.1 Drosophila algonquin
TAAAAACATGCAATGTCTCAATAGAGAATCTTTTGATAAAATCGGTTAAAAACATGCAGTGTCTCATTTGAGATCTTTTGATAAAATCGGTTAAAACCTATAGTGTCTCAATAGAGAATCTTTTGATAAAATCGGTTAAAAACATGCAGTGTCTCATTTGAGATCTTTTGATAAAATCGGTTAAAACCTATAGTGTCTCAATAGAGAATCTTTTGATAAAATCGTTTAAAAACATGCAATGTCTCAATAGAGAATCTTTTGATAAAATCAGTTAAAAACATGCAGTGTCTCATTTGAGATCTTTTGATAAAATCGGTTAAAAACATGCAGTGTCTCATTTGAGATCTTTTGATAAAATCGGTTAAAACCTATAGTGTCTCAATAGAGAATCTTTTGATAAAATCGGTTAAAAACATGCAGTGTCTCAAATGAGATCTTTTGATAAAATCGGTTAAAAACATGCAGTGTCTCATTTGAGATCTTTTGATAAAATCGGTTAAAAACATGCAGTGTCTCATTTGAGATCTTTTGATAAAATCGGTTAAAAACATGCAGTGTCTCATTTGAGATCTTTTGATAAAATCGGTTAAAACCTATAGTGTCTCAATAGAGAATACTACAGCAAGCAGCAAAAGGAAAGAGCAAGTGATATTCAACGCTTCACTTTATAATTATGGGATCAGGTGAGTCTCTCTGTTTTGGTTTACTCCTTATACTGTTTCTTCTTTCGATTGCCTTTCACATATTTTCTTATTTTATTTATTTATTACCTTTTTAGCTTATACAGGCACATACATATATTATATTATATTATCTCCTCCTTCTTCTTTGGATTGCCTTTCACATATTTCCTTATTTGATTTATTTATTTATCCTTCTATACATATAGTATTATATTATATTTATTATCTTTTATATATTATATTATCTCCTTCTCGCACTCCTTTTTCATTTAAAGGCTTTTTGTATGATAGTTACATTATTGTTTCAGGTGGGGTCGGGTCGGATATTTGTCTTGGATCATATGTAAGGTGCAACAGCATGGGAGTTCTATACAATTCTTAAAAGCTTCACTTTCACGTACTGGGGGCTCTTTTTCAGGTTTAATTTACCCGTAGTACTTGGTGTTTTATTGAGCGTAATACTTCCCAATCGAAATGCGGCAGGTTGGCCGGAATCCGGGGCTGCGTTCTTGCCTGGGATCCGCGCGTAACAGCCATCTGCTGGTGTCGCTTGGGCCACTTGATGGTGCAGTCATTGCACATCAACGTCCTAAAGAACCACAATAGCCACAAATGGTATCCGCTGGATACAGGAGATATTGTATCCGCTGGATACTGGAACTGAATTGGAACCCTTTCTAAACGACTCTTAAATGTGGTAGAAATGGTAACCGCTGGATAAAATAGTCAACACATTTCCGCGGTTGCCCAAACCTACTTTTTCTGTAAGATTTGGCAAAATAAGTTCTTTTTAGATTTTTTTTCAAATCTGTTATCTTATCATCTGGTATTTTCATCAAATGTTTGCCTTCAATTGTATAGTAGGGGGAAATCTTGGGTTTTTTCGACCCAACCATATTCTCCATGAAAGCTATGAAAGTTTCTGGAACTCCCTTAGAATGTCTTTGTTAGAAATAAAACAACCTTTTTGAATTTTTTACACATTTAAAGATACATTTAAAATGTTTCTAGGGTTTATTTGACTAGTTCCATTGCATAAACAGTAATACAAGATTCATTTATGGTTTGGTTTTCCACTATCCACCAGGCTAAGGGTAAGGGTAAGGGTAATATAATAATTGTTAATTAACTTTAGTTGTTTTTTAAGCATAGTTCACACGAAAAGTTGAAAACATTTACACTTATGTACATTGTACATACATCCAAACACTTAATAAACATTTATATATGTATATACATATGTAGAATATGTGGTAATAGTAATATTTAGCAAACATTACAGGACACCTCCACTACACGGAGTCTGCCCCGGTACTATGTAAGTGTGTGTGTGTGTGTGTGTTTGTGTGTTTATGTATGTTTCGAGACTCTTTTAGCCATGGTTTGTCGTTTTGTTATGATCATCTTTGTCGATTGGTTGTTGTTGTTGTTGATTACATTAATATAAGGGTCACAAAATGTTGTTTTACAAATAGTAAATTGGTGTTTGTTCTTCTCTTCCTTTTTCAGTATCGCGTATCTTCATATTCATATCTAATCCGTTTCGTAGTCGTCAACATGGTGGAGGGGAAGGGGTTGGGGGTTGTACTGTAGTGTAATTTGTATTATTCCGGATCTTAGAACCTCCTCAGGGCCAGGGTTCGCTTCAAGTAGAGACAAATGGCCCGGTGTATCAGCTCGTACTGCTCCGAGTTCTGGACCATGCCGCCGCGCTGCAAGCGTAGATTGCATACAATGCCCAGCACGTCCACAAAGATGTCTGGCATCTTGGGTAGCTTGTCGAAGGTGGGCGGCTCCTGGTGGTCAATTATCTGAAAGAAGACACTCGTAGGCGGGCATCGCTGTTTCATTTCTTCGGAATATCAACAGTCGCTCCAACCCAAATCTACGGGCCATTCTGCCTCGTTGAATCACGGTGTTTGTGTGTGGATCCGGAGGCGAGTACTGCTTCTCCAACATATTCTTTGCGTGTGTTTAGAGGATATATAAATGTGGGCCGGCCTGTGGGTTGCACTCTCGTGTGTGTGTGTGTGTATTTGTT
Source organism: Drosophila algonquin (assembly GCA_035041765.1). Lineage (NCBI taxonomy): Eukaryota > Metazoa > Arthropoda > Insecta > Diptera > Drosophilidae > Drosophila > Drosophila algonquin. The sequence goes on from JAWNKY010002729.1 coordinate 2,725, forward strand.
TGGATTTCTATTCACAGTCTGGTAAGCCCAGCGGCATATCTAATTATTTGCCCACAGAGCAACATCATCAACAGCCCGCCCCTCTCTCCCGCCTTCAGCTGCGGGAGCTCATCCCAGCCCAGGCGCCCAACCGCCGTTCCTGCAACCATATCCGCTCCCACTTCCGATCCTTTGTAGGTCTCATTATGGTGGAAAATATAGAAAACAGATTTTGTAGTTCGCTGTCAGAGCGCGGCCGCTGCCGCTGCCGACGCCGCCACAGCTACTGCCACTGCCACAGCCAAACATGAATTTTTTAGTAATTACACATTTTCACTGTTATTACCTGCAGAACGCCCCATCCTGCACCCGCCCGCAACACGCCTGCCACCCGCCTGCAACACGCCTCCAACTCGCCCCTCGTTAGCCTGCTTTTGTTCTTTATTTATCAATTGGTGGAGCGGATGCGGGGCCAGACCTTTGCATGACATAATTAAGCGAATATGAAAGTGCGTAATGGATGCGGGCATAGGGGCTGCCAAGGGTGGTGGTGGTGGTGGTAGCGGAGGAGCAGGTGAACATGAAATAGAAACATTCAAGTCCAACATGAGCGTGTGCATGGGAAAAAGAAAAAGAAAGATGAGAAGACACGCAGAGCAACTACCAGGAGCCAGGAGGCAGGAGCGACATCCATCGACAGCAGATGGAAGGCGCTTGACGGGAGTGGCATGTTTAGAACTGTCAGAACACTGGTCACTAGACACTGGCCAGGACACTGGCCCCCCGTTCCATTGTCGACACGCACCAATGTCGACCCATGAACCGTAGCCAGATTTGGATGCTGTCTTTTGGCTGTCCAATGGGCTTCCAAATCCTAGGCCTCAAATCAATTCCCAAATAATTTTTCATGCGATCTATCTTTGTGATAGTGTCGTGATAAACGCATTCAGCGGATTGCAATTTGTGTATCAACGCAAAGTCTTTAATATATAACCGGCCGGAATCGGAATCCCGTTTCAACATCCCCCGGCTGTGTGCACCTACACCATGCGATGGGGGTGAAACGCCATCCGTTCTTACACTGTTTTGTCGGGGTTCTTGGGAGGGGGCGGTGGGTCACAAAAGGTGGCGAATGATGAATGACTGCCAAATGAACATGTTTTGTGTATCGAGTAGAACTGAGTGGAACGGCAGACCAAGGATCAGGGAACGAGAGGGGAAACTAACAATATTATAGACTCGATTTTGCACGCAAATACAGAATCAGAGTGCCTTCAAGGAGGTACCTCGAATGCACATCAGAGCAGGAGTAGGCCTGGTCCTGATTATTGATGGCACGCCTACTGACAGCCAATCAGCCGACACACAGATGCAGTTTACAGGGTTACCTTTATGTAGGATTAGGCATCAAGCCAGCCTCCCAGCCATGGCCTCCGCATCATCATCCTCTACGCCTTAAGTTTCTTTCTCATTTTCAGCTTGTCTTTCAGCCGTCATTCACTCAGTTACTTTGAAAGAGAATGGCATTTACCAAAATAACTGATGACACACACACACACACACACACGCACGCATTGACAGGCGGAAAACTTTTGTTGCGCACTTAGTGGGGCAGGACAATGGCCCACTGATTGAATTGCATGTAAATTAACTTGCTGATCCGATTAGAACCACGCAACAACAAAACTAATATCCAATGGGCACACACATACACGCGCACGCACACACACAGTTCAATTATTTACATGTACACTGAAAGAATGAACTGCTAGCAGGAATGTCCACACAGTTGCTATATAGTAGTGCAACATGTACCTGTAGTTGGTTTGGAATACCATACAAAAGATATGTACATACATATGTTCCTCTAAGGATATTTAAAAATGGAACTTGATAGCTCCAACTGTGTCCAATAATATTCATTATTTATAAACAGCGTAATAAGTGTTTAGACCTTAAAAGAAAAGTCTAGATACTTGTGAGCAGATTGTTGAATATATACCAACTTTTATTCGAGTGTTGACCACAGGTGGCGCCTCTACCGCAAGAGGTGTTCCCTTTCGTTGCATAAGCGCAAGGGCGCTACAAAGTACTACAAAGTACTGCATACAAACAGGTGCCCAAAGTAGTGGTCGGCTCCAGTAGGAGACTTCAAGCAGAGACAGCAAAAAGCCACCGTACCGGCTACTACCAACCCCCCCGCTGAGGCGGTGCTCTGTGGGGCTCCGAGTCGAGGCGGTATAACCTCCACCGGTCGAACACCATAGGGAAACCTTTGGTCAACGCGGGACTGCTTGAAGTTCCACGAGCGAGTGGAGACCTGCGAGCACGGCTCGAGTCCATTGCACCTCTGGACATTGCGCTCCTCAACCAGGGCGGGCAGCACGCCATCGTGGAGGATCTATTCCCGCGCATGGCGGATCACCTGCAGGAGATCCCCCGCCAAGTGCAGCCAACCAACCAGGCTATCGAAGAGGTGACTCTCGAGGAAGTCTCGGCTGCAGCCAGGGGCATTAGCCCAAGCAAGGCACCTGGTCCGGACTCCATTCCGAATCGAGCTCTCAAACTCGCCCTCTCGCTGCGTCCGGAGGTGTTCGTGAAACTATTAAACCAGTGCCTTTACGAGGGAGTCTTTCCGGAGAGGTGGAAGACGCAGAAGCTGGTGCTTATACCCAAGCCAGGCAGGACGCCAGGGACAGCGTCGTCGTATAGGCCAATCTGCCTGATCGACACAGCCGGCAAACTGCTGGAGAAGGTGGTATGCTCTCGACTGGAACGAACCATCGCTGAGGCTGGAGATCTATCTCCGCACCAGTATGGGTTCCGCAAGGCCAGGTCCACGACTGATGCCGTCGGTAGAGTGGTGGACATTGCCTCTAGTGCGATCGCCGGCACGCGATCGCAGAACGCGTTCAACACTGCAAGGTGGAGCTGCATCCTGAGGGCTCTAGCGTGCTTCGGGACCCCCATGTACCTCCAGCGGATAATTCGAAGCTACTTCGAGCGACGTCTGCTCCTGTACGACACCCAAGCTGGCACGGAGCAGTACGAGGTAGGACTCGAACTTGCCCCCACAAGATCGAGGCGGTGCTGGTGTCCAGCAGGAAGCTTTCTTGAGAGACGGCCAAAATCGCAGTGGCAGGCACCTCAGTGACCTCAAAGCGGGCGATAAAGTATCTCGGCGTCATGATAGACACGCGACTCTGCTTCCGAGAGCATTTGGCCTACAATTTGTGTTTTTATTCACAAGTTCCATTGTGTTCCACCCTCCCACGCAATCATCTGGCAAAAGTGAGTATGTACACAGTAAGTATATATGTACTTATCCCACATAGAAAATACTGTAAATGGTATTGATAGGTATATATGTATAGGTTAGCTTAGGTTACCCCGGACGGCCCTCAACGGGGCCTCTCATAGGCCAGCGTGGCCCTTGGTTATCCAGATTTTGTATGGACCTTTACGAGGGTGTTGCTGAGGTCTTAAAGTCCTTTAGAATCGAAGGGTTTCTAGCAAAGGCCCTGAATCTCTTGATGAGGTTGTCGACCACCGGAGTCCACAGGAGGGGCGACAGGACTGCACCTTGGGGTGTGCCCCTGTGTGCTCCTTTGAACATGGAAGCAGTGCTCCACTCTGATTGCACCCGTCTACAACTTGGAATTTTCTTATCCAGAGGTTGATTGCTTTGTGAGTGTTGGTTGCTCATAGGCAGTCCATTATGCAAAGCTTTTGTAGCACCGTTATTAAATGCTCCGGATATACATAATATCTACGAATACTTCTAGTGCATACTTTTTGGAGCAGGAGCAGCGTTGTGCCTTGCATATTTTCTTCTTGTAATTTCTGAGTAGCGTTTTGTGTTCCCCGCAGGTACCCGTATGCCCGTACGCCATTTTCCCGTATCTTGAGTATAGCACGTCCTTCGCTTCTTTATTGATCTGGAGGATGACATGCTGGCTCCCCTCTGTGGGTAGTGGGCTCCCAGCATGCAATACCTTCCAGTCAGAAGTCGGTATCTCCGGCCCTATCTATTGTGGATAGCAAAAGTTTCTACTGTTGCGCTGTCGCTGTGTCGTGTGGCTTCAGCAATCCGACTTCGGCTCTTGCTATCTCGCTCTTTCCAGTGTAAAGCAATAAACCGATTTCTCCCGGAGGCATGTTCGGTTGTGATTGTGGTACACACACCAGCGCACTTGAGAGCATACGCAATGCTCTAGATGGTGCCAATACTTTAGTTGCAGCTCAAATCCCATATGAACAACTTAACTGTTCTCATCTTATAGCATGTTATGGTAGCAATATTGCCCTGATCTGACCTGATGTGTAACCAGGATGTAAACTACCGATTTGAATTGAATTTCTTTGCTTTGTTGTATTATAATTTCTTTTATTTGTTAATTTATTTAGTTGTATATATACATATATATGTATATATATTTATGTATACATATATATATACGTATCGTATCGTACAAAATGTTCAAACAACAAAAAATATATATATATATATGTATGTATATATATATATGTGTTTATCTGTATGTATATATATTCGTTATCATATGGTGTATTGGTTGGTGAATTGGTTTATACTTTGCTTAGAGTTCGTTTTGTTTTTGTTTTGTTTTATTTTTGTGTGTGTTTTTATGATTTCCTTTCCTAATTATGTTGCATGTTGATTCTCTTTTGAATTTGTTGACATGTTTGTTAATTATTTATATAAATTGCTGTTATGTAAGTTACTTATTTAGTTGGTGTTGTTGGTAATTAGTAAAAATTTGTTTCGCCTACGATTTGTTTTAGTTTGAGGTGTAGTTTTATAATTGCTTGGTAATTTATAGCTTAGTTTCTTTTTTTAATTTTTAATTATTAATTTTGTTTGTTTCTTTCTTTCATCGTTTATGTTCAAAAAAGTTTTGTGTGTTTGTTAAGAAGTAGAATTGCTATTATTGTTGTTTGCTTGTTGGATTTTTGTTTTTTTTCTTCTTTTTTGTTTAATCGATCAGCCCTGCCATTAACCATAGCGTGTATTTTGTATATATATCATCTATATAGATTTGTTACTCGTATAACGTAGGTTAATGCCTAACTCTTGCTCTGTATAAATTCTTGTTTTAGTTTTGGTTTCGCGTTAATCGTAATTCAAACAATTCTTTGTCTTTCTGGGCGTTAAAAATGCATATCAAAGTCCTTAATTAGGTTCTAGGCTGCCTTTAAGTAATTTTCTTTTTGTTTCATCTACGATCATCTATGCTTTTTCCTTTTGCTTTGCTTTGCTTTGCTTTGCTTGGCTTTGCTTGCTTTGCTTGATTCTTGATTCTCATTTACTCGGGAACTACAAATATTGCTGTTCATTTTCGTATAGTATTTAGTAAATCTTTGACTGCTTACGGCATTAGTGCTAAAAGTTAGGTGTATAAATTGTATTAGCTTTACTTTTACTTTTTACTTTTAATTGTATATTTAACTTTAATTTCTTTTGTATAACTATTTCCATTTGCTTGCCGCGGTTAACTCTTGTTAGCTTGCTTTTCAAGTCGGTTTTTTCTTGTTGCAGTTTGGTGTATTGGTAGTATGGTAGTATTTTATGGTAGTATGACACTGATACGCGTTGCTTGAGACACGGATCAAAACCAAAACCAAAACGAAAATAACAAACAAAATACAGATCAACGGAGAGCCACCGAAATGTTGATAAATTTATTTTTTTCTTTTTTCTTTTTTTGTATGTACAACGATTCTCGAGCTGGTTTCTACAGCTGCACTCCAATATCGAACTCAACTCCAAACGCACTGAAAGGACAAAAATGCTGCTTGCTACATTTCTTATATAAATGTTTTTTGCTTTATTTTCAAATTAATTTACAACTCACGCGTATCATCAGCTCTTGCAAAATACAAAAAAAACACATACACACATCTTTGTAGATTTATGTATATATATGTAGAGTAAAAAAAAAAAACGAAAAATAAATAGGGAGAAAAATGCCTCTCGCTTGCGATCGATGGATGATGCCAGGAAAACTCATAAATACAGACAGCAATAAATAAATGTATTAATTTGTCATTATACTCTTCCACGCTTTACAGAGATTATCTACAAAGAACTAGACAGAATCTTACTGGTCTCTAAATGTTAAGCAACTGTGATGGAGGGGGGCAAGGGCGACAGAATAAAATTGGAAAAACACAAAGAACCAAACACTGAAATAAGAATACGTTTATTACAAGTTGAAAAATGTTGCATGCATGCATGATTGTGGTTTCTGGAGTGGAGGTTCTGGATTGTGGATTATGTATTATGTATTACGGAGGTGGTCCAGGGATGGTATAATATGCGGTTTCTTATCGGACTTTCTTCCTGATTCAATTACATACATCTATATATGTATGTATATATGTAGTCTGCTGTTGCTGTATATATATTTAGATATATATGAGGTTGTTTTATTGCTGTTAATGTTGCTAATTATCCTCGATTTGCTCGTTCTCCTCGCTGATTGCGTATGTACGTGCTGTCTCTCGTGCCGTACTCTTAGTTGGCGTTCGGTTCTGTTCGGCTTCACTGCTTCTGCCTCTGTTTCGTTTATTAGATTTACTGATCTTACTGCTGCTGTCTTCTACTTCTGCTGTTTTCTTCCATATATATATAGATTTACTTATTCGTTTCGTTCATTTGTTGTTTGTTTTGTTTTATTTTATGTTTTTTTTTTGCCATATAAACTGTGTATAAATTGCCTGCCTGCGCTACGCTGAACGTTTTGTCATTAAAGGGTTTTTGTTTTCGATTTTTGTTTGGTTTTGTTTTTCGAGTTTTTTTTTGTTTTCTTTTGTTTTTGTTTTTTTGTTTCTTTTGTTTCTGTTTTTCGTTTACTGTTTTATGCCTTAATGGTAGAAAATTTTGTTTTTTTCTTGGGTTTCTTTTTTGTTATTTTGTTGTTGTTGTTGTTTTTGTTTATATATGCTTTACTTAACTAACAAATAGAAGCGTGCACATGGCGTGTATCATGCATATATACTGCATATACTGTATATATACATACCCGCCATATGCACGGGACTAACTTTATCGCTTAAGACTAACATTTATAGACGTTGTTGCTTGTTGTTGCTTGCTGATCTTGTTGTTGATGCGGCTGCTGCTGCGGCTTCTGCTGCGACTGCTGCTGCGGTTGCTACTGCCTTGCATTAGAAAAGTTTAAGGGTTCTCGGTTGCTGTCGCTTTTGCTGTAATCATTTCTCATTTCTGGTTTGTTTGTTTCGTTTCGTTTGTAGTTAAGTTGATCCGCTGCTCCGCAAACCATCTTGCAATTTAGTACATAACTTTTTGTGTGTATAATAGGTATGTAGCGTAGAATTATTAATTAAAGTATGTGTTTATATACGGCATGCTGCTGCTGCTGCAGCTGCTGCTGATGCTGCTAATCCATCTCCTGTTCAACGATAACGCTGACGCATATACGCTTCGCTCCTCCTTCTCCATCTCCCTCTTCTGTCGTACTCTCTCTGTCTCACTCTCACTAGCAAAATATCATATCAGGCTTTATTGCGGATTGATTCCCTGCACTTTAGATGTCGCCATTGTGCGAGACATTCTGCTCCAGCTCCTTCAACTTCTCCTCGCGCGGCTTGGCATTGCCGAAAATGGATGCCGACTGTTTGGTTTCGGCCACCGCATTGATTGGCGCAGCAATTGTACGTGGCTTCAGCTGCAGGCGTGGCCTCTCTGTGTCGTCTGCAATCAAAGAATACCAGAATAATAATAAAACTGAAACTGCAACCAAAACACATCACAAAACCAAATATCCCTTGGCACTTACCAATGGCGCCAATCGATGCACCGCCGCCGAGGTTGCCGCTGCCTCCAAGACCGCCGCTGCCCCCAAGGCCGCCGCCGCCCCCGCCAAGGCCGCCGCTAGGACGTTCACTCTGCTGGTTGGGATTGTAGTGGGTACGCTCGCGGTCGCGGTGCCTGCTGAAGTTGTTGTAGCGGTCACCGTCGCGCGACTGATTGCCATAACTTCCTTCACGCTGCCCCCGGTCACGGTCCTGGTTCCGATCAAACCGGTCATCATTGTTGAAGTTTCCATACCGACCACGATTCGCCGGCCGATCTGAAAATGGGTGGACACGAAACATGTCAAACGAGACGTGGAACAATCAAGTCACTGGGCGTAGGATTGGGAGTGTTTTTTGGGAGGATCCTGTTGTTATTGGATAAGCTAAGGCTAAGGCTCGACATGCTAGCTAGATGGCTATTGATGCTAGTAAAAAGCGTGCGGGAAAATCTATTCAAATGTATCGCAGCTGATACTGTGCGTTTGAGGCACCTTAGAAAGGATTTGACTGATAGGGTAATAGGATATACATAGGATAAGCAAATCAAAGATAGATCCAAAAACCAACAGAAATGAAGCGGTAGAATACAGATGAAAGTAACTAACTATAACTTAAAGCCAGTGCAGTGGGAGATTGTGCAGTAGGGAGGTAGGGGTGTGGTAAAGAGTGGGAGGTAGGGGGCTAGAGGGAACATAGTAGGGTGGTAACACTTTCGGAGACTGCAGCGTGGATGTATTAGTCCCATGCGTTTTTCGGTTCGAATCAGAATCAGTCATAGTCAGAGACTGCTACTTTTGGCAGCACTACGAGGGATGCAGCTAAGTGTTGATTGGTTGATTGATTGGTTGGTTGGTTGGAAGCCAGATAAAAATGCTTTACCATTGTATCCTCTATTCATGCCACTGCCGGAGCCGGAGCCTGCGCCGCCGCCGCCTCGACTTCTATCACTGTGACCACCATAATTATCATTGTACGAACCTCTACTATCGGCGCGATTACCAGAGCCGCCGCCACCTTCGCGACCACCGCCACCGTTGCCGCCAGTGCCGGGACCGCCCCGGCTGTAGGATTGGCTCGTACCGCCCTGACGGGGCGGTCCACGCTTCTGGAAACCGTCGCGTCCACCATCACGGGTCATGCCTCCATTGCCACCGCCAATACCGCCACCGGGCCTGTGGAAATTGAAAACACACGCACACACAGAAAGAAGAGGCGGAAAAAAAGAACAAAAATTAGTGTGATTACAGATTGAAAGATGAAGCGAATCGGCAATCCTGGGGGGATTGACCTTACCTATCATTTTTCCTGCGGTCAGCTATATCAATGCGAAGTGGCGCCGACAGATCGTCTAGTTTGATACGTCCATCGAACTCAAGTGCCCGCTCCAGATTCTCCAGCGTTTCGAACTCCACGTAGCAAAAGCCTTTGAACATGTCCGTTTCACGATCCTTAACCAGTCGCACGTTCTTCACCTCAAAGTCTTGAAATATTTTCATTACATCGCCTTGAACGAGGCCCTGGGGCAGGTTGCCCACAAAGGCGATAAAGGGCGGTTCCGTTGGCAGTACCTTCATCTGGCGTTCGCCGCCAAATCCCCCCCTGCAAAACAAAATGGATTAGAATGATAATAATTAGAGGGATTCTCTAAACTATTACCTCCCCCCGTTCCCTCCCCTCCCCTTCCCCACCACCGGTACGGAACTAGCATTATTCTACCCTCCCACACGTACACACAATCACAAACACAGAACACGAACATACACACAGAGGCAAAAGCAAAGGCAAACCCACAGTGCACATGGGAGGAAAAGCGAATCGGAAAAACAAAAGGAAACTCGAACCCAATACCGGGTCGAAAACATCAACAAATAATATCGAAACTGGAGCCATACTTCGGACCCATGTCTATTATAAACAAGTGCAGCATTTCCATCCGTTATACATAAACAAAAAACCAGTGTCCCCTACTTAATGAAGGTGCAAAAGCGCGCGCTTTTACAATTTAGCAAATAAGTTTTTTCTACGAACTATGCTTCTATTTTGGGCGTATGGATCCCATTGCTGGGCCCGGCCCCGGCACTACGCCCGCCGTAGGCTAGTACTAGTTCTAGGGCCAGTACTTTCTAGTACTTTCGGGCAGTTTTCGGATAGTTAAGCCACGAATGGTGAGCGACAATGTTGGGGAAGTGATGCCGCCAAGCCGTGTTGCTGAAAAAACACGGCCAGTGTTTTACAGTAGTAGAAAATAAAAAAAAATAATGTAGGAAAAAACACGCACACTGGCGCACACACAAACACCATATATACATACATATATATAACGACGGCGACCAACGACCGACACGTACATAACACGGTGTGCGCGTATGGGTGCGTAATCGTGCGCCAGTGTTAGTGGTATGGTATGGTTTTGCCTTTCTGCCCAAACCGCGTGCATTATTACACATTTGGGTAAACGTCTGCCCTGAGGAAAACACGCGCGTGCGACACACTTGAACCACAAAACACGTACACCTTTTCGACGAGATTGCACCGACAATTATTGAATATTGTTAATAATATTTACCTAGCGTGTTCATAACCACCTCTTCCAGCCATGTTTTATTTTTTCAAATGAGCGAATTCGCTGCAATCCGCAGACTGACCTGACAACCCAAGTTGTCGCCCCGCCAGTGTGTACACACCAGACCATCCGCTAAGCGTGCCGCCAACTTCGGCGATTCACATTGCAAGTGCGATAGGTAGTTCGATGGAGAGTCTAGCATGCCCATAAATCATTTAACGCCTAATTGTTTGCATCATAAGAAGTTGATTTAACTGCTATCCAGGTGGTGTAGCAATAATTCATTCACAAGCAACACTTGTCAATTCGCTGCGGAAGACATTTTGCAACACTTGTGATGTCAATATCGATAGATATCCGAGGAAAAAACGCACCTGAAAGGCGAAGGAAGCGCTCTAAAAATATTTTATTATATTTATATCGCGAAAAATGATGTACCAATGGTACATTCCCTTAATTTAATTCACATATCGGCACATCGATGACAGTGCTGGCAAGCATCGGATCCCGTGAATTCGCCGAAAATCGGCTTCGGTCGAGTTTACAACACTAAGGTTGCTCTTGCTTCTTCTTACGCCCAGTTTCGGCAAAATTGTACACGTTTTTTTTTTCTGGCGGCCGCTGAATTAATTTTCTCTTTAATTTCTGCTTGAATTCCACACCATCGTCGTTGTTCGAAGACTACAAACATGGCTCTAACGTCGCGGTTTTACAACGAGCGATATCCCGAAATCGAGGATGTCGTCATGGTGAACGTGCTCTCCATTGCTGAAATGGGCGCTTACGTACATCTGCTGGAGTACAACAACATTGAGGGCATGATATTATTGTCGGAGCTGTCACGTCGCCGTATTCGCTCCATTAACAAACTGATCCGCGTGGGAAAAACCGAACCGGTTGTGGTCATTCGTGTGGACAAGGAGAAGGGTTACATAGATCTTTCAAAGCGTCGGGTTTCGCCCGAGGATGTGGAAAAGTGCACCGAACGTTTTGCCAAAGCAAAGGCCATCAACTCTCTTTTGCGGCATGTGGCCGACATTCTCGGCTACGAGGGCAATGAGAAGCTGGAGGAGCTCTATCAGAAGACCGCCTGGTATTTTGAAAAGAAGTACAACAGCAAGACGGTGGCCTACGACATCTTCAAGCAATCGGTGACGGACCCATCCGTCTTTGACGAATGCAACCTGGACCCCGAAACCAAGGAGGTGCTCCTTAGCAACATCAAGCGCAAACTCGTCTCGCCCACAGTGAAAATACGTGCCGATATCGAATGCTCGTGCTACGGCTACGAGGGCATCGACGCCGTCAAGGCATCCCTCACCAAGGGCCTGGAGCTGAGCACCGAAGAGCTGCCAATTCGCATTAACCTCATAGCACCACCGCTGTAAGTTGATAGAAACATTTCAAAATGAAACTTCGATCCGCTGAATTAATTTCACCACATTAATTTTTCCAGATATGTGATGACCACAGCCACCACAAAGAAGACAGACGGCCTCAAAGCCCTGGAAGTGGCCATCGAGAATATACGCGCTAAGATACTCGAGTATGAGGGCGAGTTCAAGGTGATAATGGCACCCAAACTGGTGACGGCCATCGATGAGGCCGATCTGGCACGACGCCTGGAGCGTGCTGAAGCTGAGAATGCCCAAGTCGCTGGCGATGATGATGAGGAGGATGCCGCCGATCAAGAGGGCATGCAATTCGATCCCGAGAAGGAGTTCAATCACAAAAACTCAACGGCGGATGCCAAATCTGATGATGAAGAAGACGACGAGGAAGAGGATTAAATAACTAAAAAAAAAGGAAAACTGTAAAACAAAATTGCTGTTGAGACGGGGGTTGCGTGCGTATGTGCGTTCGGTGTACTGCTTGCGTGTGAACAATAGAATCCGATTTTTGTATAATTTATATTTCTAAATATATAAATATTTAACGAAAGTTATTCAAAACAAACCACAAACAAAAGAACTAGCATTTAAATACGAATAAATCAGCCTCAGCCGATGGTAAAGATAGGCAGGAAATTATGGAAATAAATCAAATGCAAATTGGTTTGTTCAATCTTTTTTCCGTTTATCCAAATCCAAAAACAATTCTCGACTCTTTTATTTATAAAAAATCCATCATTTCACATTTGCTTTGCCCCTTAACATGATCTCGTCCCAACTAATAGAGCGTCCATCTTAATACTAGATCAAATTTGTATATAATTTTTATATATATATATATATAAATGTGTGTGTGTGTGTGTAATGTTTATATATACTATATATGTGTATATATATAGTCAGGCATATTTTCGGTATATATATTTTCTTTTTTGCTGCTTCACTTCAATATTTAGTTCCAGTTTCGTTGCAGTGGTTCCATTATCCCCATCTCTCTCATACATATCCTTTTCTTAAATATTTTCTCTTAAAAAACCACACAAACACACCCCTTTGTCCTCAAGTTGTTGTTTATTGGGAGGAGGTTTCCGTGTAGCTGTCGCGTCGTCCAAATGCATTCTCATCCTACTATTTAGCTATTGTGTATAACGATTCATATAAAAAAAGAGGCAAATTAGTTTACAAAAATTTCCCTAAATTACAAATTTAATTGTTATTTTCCATTTTCCCTTTTCGTTTTGGTATTGCTCGGAGTATTGTATTTCGTTGAAACGGAATCTAGTGGCTGGCTGGCTGGCTGTGATTGTTCGTCAGCATACATATATGTATCCTTAGCTGTCCTGCAATATTGCTTTTCATGATGCTGTTACGATTGATCCCAGAGGAGTGAACTGTGTTGCGTTGGTGGTGGTGGCTGTCGCTGTGGCTGTGTCTGTGTCTGTGGCGTTTGCTGTAGGGTATTGGATGAAGGTGGGGGGTGGTGATGCTGGGGCTTCAGCCCGAGTTCAGCTAAGTCGGCCACCGGCTGCCTCGTTGCGGCTAAGCAACAGGGAGCTGGCCACCTGCTTGTTGCCGCCACACTGCCGCAAAACAATTAGAACATCGCCACGCGGATAGCCGAGGGCCATGAGATCGCTGACATCCTTCTCGGTGAACCGATCCATTGGCTGGATGGTATTCGCCCCGTACCCTGCCGATGTGGAGGTGGAGGCACCACCGTCTTTTCGACTCTGTTCCAAGGCCTCAGCAATCGCCTGCTGTTCGGCCTGCTCTTCTGGATTGCCCGTGAGCCGGGCACCAACCGGTAGCTCGCTTTCGGGTAAAAATGGTGTCGTTGTTCCGGTGGTGCCAATGATCAGCAGATTCCTCTGCAGATCGATGAGGCACTGCAGCAAATATAGAGTGAGAGGGGGAGAGAGTTAGATGTTTGAAATGTTGAAATGATGGAAAACAAAAACAGCTGGAAATGCTTTACCTGATGACGCTTAAGCATGTCCAGGCCCAGCAACATGTCCATGGGCTGCTGGCCAAGAACTGTGAAGCTGGACGTCAAATGATCGTTCTCGATCTGCAGCTGAACCATGTGGATTCTGCCCAGAATGGGTTGGGTGCCCACGCCCTTGGCGACACCGTTCCAGCGCGTGTCAATCAGCCGGTTCACGTGGCACCTCTCGGCACAGTCCTTGCTCATGATTGTCGTCTGGGCTCCAGAGTCCACGAAGGCCTTCACCGGTACACCGTTCACCTTGCAATTGATGTAGCTGTGGGTAGGCAGAGGGGGAGGAAACAGGTGTATTTAGTTTTAGCAGTTTGGGGCCCGGCGTGCACTTATGCACTGATGACTCACAGCATCGTGACCATTCCAAAAATCTCCGGATTGTATTCAATGGCCGCAGCCATATTGTCCTGGATGTTCTTCTGTTTGATCTCCTCGGCAATAAGACGCTGCGTTTCCTCATCGAACGGATCCGCGGTCAGCATTCGCACACGCTGATCATTGCGACGCTTCCGCTCCGTCACATGCTCCCTCAGGGCCCGGGCAAACGTGTCCGGATCCCCCGAGTCGAGGGCCTCCGCTAGCCGCGTGTTATACTCCCGCAGCAAGGCCAGTGTCTCCGGGTTGGACAACAACAACTGCCTCACCGTCGCCGGATCGTCATCGAAGTTCACATTGAAATCGTCCGTCATGGGGATGTCTGTTATGTTCTGCATCTGCTGTTGCTGCTGATGCTGCTGCAGACTATTGCTGGCGATGCCTCCTCTCAGTCCTGCTAGTCCACCTAGGCTGTGGTTGGGGTTGGTCGAGGGTGGGCTGCCTCCACTGGTCGTTGCACTCGTTCCCGGCACAGCGATGCTGCTAAAGTCCAGTCCACTTATCACCGGATTGTTGGCACCGCCTGGTGTCGGAGGGTGGATAATTTTGTTAGCGATTACTAACCCATCCGTTTAATTCGCTGTGCATCGCCCACACACAGCATACTCGTGCATACATATGTAAATATATTTATCATGATCTGATCTGCATGGGGACTCGACTGGGATGGTGGGGAAGCGGGTATACGGACAGACAAGGCCAACCACGCACGATGGGGTCAAGTAAACAGCCAAACAAAAAAAAAAAAAAAACAGAGACAGAGGCGGAGATCAGAGCACACCTGCTTTTGGCCTTCTCCATCTATGGATGGAGGATGTACATGCATGCACACATGTACACATGAACATGTACATACATATGCATGCATGTGTGATTGCGCCATTGCCGCCGCGCACCTTCCACTTTCCACTCCGTTGCAATGGAATCAAATCCACCTCCTTTCCAGTGTTCTGTAAGCGTGTGTGTGTGCATTTGTCTCTGCCTCTGTATGTGTGTTCGTGGTCCCATTTGCTTTTTTTTTGTCTTCAATTTCTTTCGGAATGTGCACAAAAATGAATGGTAAGACAAAAGAAAATCACAAAAAACAAATAAACAGCAATAGCAACCAAAAAACGCGTTTATTTTTAAAATTAACTGCGACGCAAAGGCGGCCGGCAGTGGGAAAGATCTTTTCCAAAAAATGCCTGAAAGCGATAGTCACGGCTTCTGTCGAATTTTGTATACCCTTTTTTTTGTCGTTGGGGTGGTGCACACCCATATAGGCACGCTATAAGATGACGCAAATTGTAATTCTGAATACGGTTAGATTGGTAAATCGATTATGTATAAGATTAGCCTTGAATCTAAATCCAATGCTATCTACCTTATAACTGAGTTTTCTTTAAACATTACGATTTGTGGACACCGGTAATTCTAACTATCCAAATTTGTAAAAAAACAAAAATCAAGGTATCTTTGCGATTAGTCATGTTTTCAGTATTACGAGATGCGAAATTGAGCCTCCCCTATTAATATAAGAATTACTTCTTTTGTGTATTTACACACATCTGTCAAAAATACGGATAATGCCTCTAAAAGGGTATACCAACACTCCAACACACTGATAGGCCTATGAATGTCGCTGATTCCACGTCTCAAGCTGGATTCAAATTTCACAACTTCTAGAAACATTCTTTGACCATTAAGGCAGCTGAATTTATGGGAATGCTATCCACGCTACCTGCATATTATGGGGTGGTGCAGTCACTGGGTGCAGTTCAGCAGGCCACAGGCGTGGCGGCGCGTGCAATGACCCAGTTATATAGTTCGCGCGCTCTGGACCTCGCCTCCCCCCGGCACCCACAACTCACCTGCGCGATTGTTGGGCCTTCGTCGCTCCAGCATGATAAAGTCCCCATCGTTGACGCCGCACTGCTGCAGCGAGTGCTTGTTGTTCGTCAGCTCCTGGCCATTGAAGAGGACAACAATTTGATCGACTTCGGCACCGATCTCCATCGCACAGAGAGCTTTGAGGTTCTCCAGCTCGAGATCTTGGGACACGTCCAAGCAGAATAGCCGATCATCGGAGGCAGTTACTGTGATTTTCATAATTCCAGAGACCGCTGGCGCTTGGGTCTATAGTGTATGTTGTATGGTGTGGGGTTACACTTAACTCCGTGGGTCTGGTTTTGGGTCGATTGATTGCGCACAAACACTGTTTTGGGAGGATTCTCTTTTAGTGGACGACTGGCTGCTTGGAACGGACCGCAATAATTTATAAATGCTCTCGCTGGCGGTTTTTTTGACTGCGTTTTCTCTTTCGGTTTTGCCTCGGTATGTGTGTGCTATTGCTTTGTTGTTTTGGTACCGAGCATAAACGCCGCTGCGATGTCATGGGTTGTATTCAGATTAATATCGATGTATTATTACAGCATTATTCGCAAAAGTATCCTCCAGAGCATGTTTTTTTCGGAAACCCCCTGGGCTCAAGGGCCAAACCGATGCGGAATTTTGAATGGGTTGACAAATATTTAAAATACATTTGACATTTTAAGCATATCAGCACTTTATTGCTAGAAAAGGATCTGGTTCACGAGCGGGTGCAGTGCTGCCAACTTCGGTTCACTTATCGATATCCATCGGTATGGTGATTCACGGTTACTATCAGAATTATCAGAAAAAAATTTTTGTATTTACCTTTATTCGATTGGGTCAACTGGCAGAGTTTAGACGCGGGGCCAGAGTTGTTTTCTTCAGTTGTTTTCTTTCGCATAATCAGCACATCATCAGGCACCATGTCCATGCGACAAGGGGAGGGTGAGGCGGATGTAGCCCCAAAGTCTAAGCGACCTTCAGGTGAGAGATTTCGTTTGATCACAGCACAGTAAAGACACACACCTTTACACATGGCACACATCCATAAGCCCTCACGACGCACATTCACGCACTCATGATATGCACACACAATAGTATAACTGTAACCAGTTGCTTAAGTGATAAGAACCGCCCTCCGCTTCCATGGAATGAGTAATGGAATGGATAATTCCCAAGCACCTGGATTCACTCTCCCTTACTTCCCTTCCCATCACAGAGCAGCGATAGGGACTTAGATGATGTCATGGTTAACCTGGTTAACCTTAAGGAAAATTGATTTTTGAAAAATCCTCTTCCCTCTGCCGCCCAATAGATTCTGCCTTCAAGCAACAACGACTGCCCGCCTGGCAACCCGTACTAACCGCGCGTACGGTATTGCCGACATTCTTTGTGATTGGAGTGCTCTTCGTACCGATTGGCGTGGTGCTGTTACACTTCTCCAATACCGCCAACGAGCTGGTCATTGACTACACCCGCTGCACCTCATCGGATCCCGGCAATGCAGGCATCACCTGTGCGGACTACCTGCAGGCGAACACGGGCAAGCAGTGCACCTGCAACATGAGTTTCACTCTGACCTCCGACTTCAGGGTGAGTAGAAAACAGCAACACAACAACCACCGGACGCGGACACGGCCGGGCACCGCCTCTCAAACATGACACTAACTGTCCTTTAATTGATTTTTTTTGTTTGTTTGCATCCTATAACCCCGCCTCCAATTGACTGACTTTTAGGGCGATGTATACATGTACTATGGTTTGACAAACTACTATCAAAACCATCGGCGCTATGTGAAGTCCCGCGATGACCTGCAGCTGCTCGGACAACTGTCTCAGACGCCCAGCACGGATTGTGCCCCCTTTGCCTATAACCCAGAGAATCAGCTGCCCATCGCGCCATGTGGTGCCATAGCCAACTCTTTGTTCAACGGTACGGTCGGTGGTCAATTCCCTGTACCCAAAATGCCTTGGACACAGGCTAAACAATTCCCACTGTGGTTCTTCTTTTTCTAATTTTTGTTTTTTGTTTTCGCCCCAACAGACACCCTCACACTGACGCAGGGTGGGGTGAATATCAAACTTTTGAACACGGGCATTGCATGGCCCTCCGATAAGCGGGTCAAGTTCCACAATCCCGATGGCAATCTCACAGAGGCCCTCAAGGGCTTCTCCCCGCCAATTTTCTGGCAGCACGGACTGGACGAGCTGGACAAGGACAATCCGGAGAATAATGGTTTCCAGAATGAGGATCTGATTGTCTGGATGCGCACAGCGGCCCTGCCCAGTTTCCGGAAGCTCTACCGTCGCCTCGACCAGACGGACAACAATTATGCCAAAGGTCTAATGGCCGGGAACTATACCCTGAATATCGAATACCGTATGTTCTGTGGAGTCATCCTGATTAATCAATCCCTGATTAATTAATCAATTTTTTCTAGGATATCCGGTGGCCTCGTTTGATGGCACGAAGCGCATGATTCTGTCCACCACATCTGTGCTGGGCGGCAAGAATCCATTCCTAGGCATTGCCTACATCGTTGTTGGCGCCATTTGCATAACCCTCGGTCTGGGCCTACTCCTGATCCATATGCGCTGCAGTCGCAGGTAAGAAACGTGTCCTTCGCACTTCCACTCAACCACTCACCCCATCCCAGGCATAGCCAAACTAAAGCCTAACCCAAACTAAACCCTCTGCACTCACTCATGATACCCACCACTCCTGCTCCATTCGACAGCCATAACTTAGAGTAGGAGGAGGAGCTCTTGTACATACCCACACCATCATCCATAACCATTTGAAGCCTCATATCTTGACCCTGCGAGTGCGTGATAAGTATTAAGTAATAATGATTGACATATACCGATACCTCCATATGTACTAATTCCTTTCCTCCCAATCCAAATTGCTCTTGAACTAATCAAAGTCCGTAATTGTTTCCACTCAACAGCAGCAACATGGAGATGATCAACGTGAATCCACATACGCAGTACTCCTAGATGCATCGATGACATCATTTCCGGCTGCCTAACTTAGCTTTAGACCAATCTGCTTAAGCATTATAAGCATAAAGTAATTTCTATTTATCAACTTACTTTTTGTGTATTCTGCGACTCTTGTTGTTTTCTGCTTTTCTGTTTGATTCGGCCGTCCATTGAAGAACCCTTTCTGAGTGTATGAGTGTGCGCATGAGAAGCCATCATCCAAAGAGTTGGCTCTGGCCATTTGTTAATTGTATTTATTATCTGTACGAGCTTTTGTGATGTTTGTTAATGACTTCTACCGAATGAATCCATAAACTATATTTTCACCCCACCACAATTACTGCCAAGTATTATCTTATTAGCTTGTGCTCTGATCTGATCTGTAATAAAGAAGATAACAACAAAAATGGGACCCAAAAGCATAAGTTGTGGATGTACTTTAGGACAACATTCCTATTCCTTTACCAGAGCAAAGCGGAAGAACCGAATCGAGTCGAGTGGTTGCGTTGCCTTGCGTTATCCGACGGTTATTCGTATTCAGATAAGCCGAAGTGGCCTTATCAAATGGTTCCAAAATTATATACCTGTGGGGTGTGTTACCATCCCCAAGAACCCAACAAAAAAAACATTAGATTGTATATTGATTTTTATGTGTATTATATATATATTTCTTCTTTTTATTTTATTTTTTTTTTAATTTACTTCTTTTCGGTTCCTTAACTTTCCAGAGGGACAAACGACAGCTTTTCAACTTTTTTGCATTTTTGTTTTAATGGATTTGTATTTGCTTTTTTGTACGTGAATAAGTATCGTATTTAGGTCAATTACTTACAAACTAATTTTACATATAATGTCTGTGTGTATGTGATTCGTATATCTATATGTATTTTGTCGAACTTTTTTCTTAAGAGCGAGCATGGGGCAGCGGGTGCGGTATGTGGCATGCGGTAGGGGGAGGGGGCCGGGAATGCAAATTGTATTGTAAGTATGCTTCTAAATCGTGTACTATTGTGTTGTTCGGAACCACACACTATTTCCTTTATAATTAAAGCTTTCGTTCCTCAATCCGGAACGTTTTCACTTTATTAACAAAGGAAATAATGTGTTGTTCGAAACAATTCTGAGCACTCACTCACATCTAATTGAAATTCCTAAAGTGTGTATGTTGAAGTGTAGCCAGTTCAAAACTAAAATATACACAATGCTAGAGCATCTAATATGATCAATGGAAGTTAAAAACTGTCATTGCCAGTTTTCCAATTTGTGTGCCAAAACTCAAGTCATCTTATTCCGTTGGTTGGGTTACATATGCATTCATTTTTTGTCTATTGTTTCTATGCTTCCAGAAATGATTTTTACAGTTTTAAGCATTATTGGAAAGAAAGCATCAGTGAATCAAGAATTTATGTTATTTTGTTCATCCAGCCGAGATTAGAATATAAGTCCCTGCCCTATAAATATTCCCGTTTTCACAGCTGTATTTGCCATTAATCCTCCAGCAATTATCCAAGCAAAACAGTTGGATTCAAAAGTGTGTCGAGTTCGTGTTTATGTTCTCAGCTATTCGTTAAAGAAATCGTTTATTCTATAATGAAATCAAAAGTTTTGGGGCCAAATGAATGGTAAAAAGAATTATAAATGAAGGACGAGAAAAAAATTAACCAAAAATAAAATGTATGTACAAAAATAAAAGAGTTTACTGTTCATTGCGCATCTAATTCCATAGTTCTGTGCATTGGGTAATTAAAGGTAGGTAATAGTGTGGTTTTCTTTCAGTTTTTTAAGCTAGTTGCAAAAACGGAACAATTCGGAACAATAAAAAAAATTCTTTATATTCGTGTTCAGCATCTGATCAGAGACTATAAAAGTAAAGTGAATAAATTCGACATCCAGACTCCGTTGATACCACTGTTAATAAAATGCATATATATTCTATAAAAGGTGAGGATTTTGGGTTGAATGACAAAATTCAAATAAATTTCAAGCCACAGCTATCAGCTTAAAACGAAAAAAGGACGGCGGCTTGAAAAGTAAACCCCATCATTACATATGTTTCGAATTTTATCAAATTTGAGGTATTATATGGCATTGAATGGGATTTATTGTTAAATCAAATTAAATTTCATAAATTTAAAATTCTTCTAGTTATTGAAGCCATTGAAAGTTATTGTTCTTTCAGAAACAAAAAAAAAACAAAATAAAATGAAATTACGTCGTCGTCGCAAATGAATATATATTTTTTTGTGCATAATCTTAAACTTCTAGATCCAACATATCCTAATTAAATGATTTAAACGAATATTTCAGGTAAAAGCTTCATGGCCCCTACAGCCTCTTAAAAAAAAATATTATTCGGACAAAAAAATACCTTAAAAAAAATGTATCTTCCCAAATAAATTCATTTTTGTGTGATGCTTTCGATTTCGGGGCTGTCCATTACAAAAAATGGGTAAAAAAGTGATTGAAATTATCGCTTGAGATATAGACTTTGGGCAGAAGAAGAAGGTCGGGGTATAGTTTGTTTGGAACAGAATCCAAGTTCACTCGGAAATAAAGCCTTAATAGATAATACAAAGACTCTGTCCCAATTGATGAATCTCTAATTGAAGATTGGGCAATGGAGCCAGGAAATGTTTTTGTATTATTTATGAAGGCATAAAGCCTTCCGAGATAATTAAGGTTACGTTCCGAACGAACTTTGTGAGGTCAGACTAACTATATGTATATCTCCTATAATCGGGCATCCTATATGTAGTTTCATGTGTGTTGTTGGTTTTTGTTTGTTTGGGTTTTTATGTTTTGTGTGTTCCTTTGGTGACGTCATAAACGTTTGCTTAATAATTGAGGTGTGTTCGTACGTACTTCCTACATAGATGCTTATATATGTACGCTATATATTTGATATATATAGGTTATGTAAGCAAAAATCCTTAGGCCTAAAATATGCCCCCCAGTGCTCACTTTATACTTATCTCATGTGTGTGTGGTGTGTGTGTGTGTGCGTGCGTGCGTAAAAACTAATTTAACATTGTAAAAAAAAATCGTATATATCTTATATAGTTTACGTATGATATATGCATATATAATATAAAGTATAAGGTATAAGGTATGCCTTAAGACTAGAAGCAAGAAGAAACTCTACTATATGTGGCACACACGCACGCAATCCCCCATTCCTCGCCCCTTCTCCTACTTTCTTTACACATAAATGTTGTGGCTGCTGATGCTACTGCTTGTTGAATGCATGGAATGCGTTTTCTGATGATCATTTTGCATGGTTTTTTATGTTGGTTGTTTTTTGTGTGCTGGTGGTGGTGGTGGTCGATGGTGGTGGATGGTGGAGGGTCTTTTGGCGAATGAGACGATGATTGGGCTGGGCTGGCTTTGTACAAGTTGTTTCAAGTGTGATTTCTCACGTGGATGTGATGCGGACAAACGACTGAGATAATACGAATACCTATGATGATCCACTCAATTGCTGCTGCCGCTGCTGCTACCGCTGGCCCCCATTTCTGCGGCGTCGGCGGCACTTCTTTGACGGTTGTGGTTGGCTGCTGCAGCTGCTGGAGAGAGCTTCGAGGATTTGGTCGACGCATTGTTGTTACAATTGCTGGACACAGTCGTCGCCGTCGCTGTCGCCGTCGGCGTTGCCGTTGCTGTTGCGTTGCTTGCTGCTTGTGAGGTAGAGATTTTTGGACCATTGAGGAAATGGCTTTTGATGTGAGACTGGAGAAGCTCCTGGGAATCGAAACAAAGTTGACATAGATCACAGGTAAAGCTGGGTTTTGACGACTGGTCGCCAGCCTTCTTACGCCGCTCACCAGTTGAATGCGAATTGGATGTGGTCGTGGATGTTGATTCGCTCTCTGACGATGAGGCCGACGATGTGGCCCCCATCGACATTCTGCTCATCATCCACTTCATCCGCATCATCGTCGTCGACCTCTTCGATAACATCGTCGGGATCTGGATGGACTGCACCATCGTCTACCTCCTCCACATCATCGTCTTCATCATATTCTTCTTCAATAATGTCTTCAATGGCCATCAAATGCCCATCTAAATTGCCATCCTGCTCCTCTTCGTCGTCGTCGGAGCTGGGCAATATCTCTTCGATTTGCTGTTGATGCTCTTTCGACTTGCCATTCATCAGGGGCTGTGAACCCTGTTCCTGTCCCTGTTCCTGTTCCTCCTCGTCATCATCGTCTTCATCGTCATCTTCGTCGTCGTCCTCATCGCTTTGGCTTTCGCCTTCCTCCGCCTCCTCATCAGAGCTCATCACTTCTTCGACGAGATCTTCATCCTTGTCAATATTGGATTTGTGTTGCAACAGTTGTGTGGCAGGTGTTGGTGGGGCACCCCTCCTCGTCTTCGCCCTCATCTTCGTCATCGTCTTCATCTTCATCATCATCGTCGTCGTCGTCGTCGTCGTCATCCCCTGTGCCAGAGCTTTCTTCATCAGCGTCTGAACTGTCGGCATCCTCCATTTCGCTATCATCCTCCTCTGCCTTTACCGCCGCCTCTGCTGTCTCCAGTCCACCATTTTCCTCCGTTTTTTTCTGCAATGCTGCGCTGGTTGAAGCCGCCAAGGCGGATGACGCCTTCGCTTTGGATGTTGTTGCCTCGGAGGCTGATGATGATGATTCTGTCGATGCTCGTTGTTCTCTGTCGATGGCCGCTTGTGTGGACACTGGCACAATAACATCCTCCTTCAAATGATTATTGATGTGATTCATGAGCTTCTCCTTGCGCGACAAGTACTCGCCGCACATGTCACAGCCCCATTGGAAGGGACAAAATGGTCGCACCACCTTCGCATCGGCCAGCTTGTGCTCGATCCACAGTTCTTTCGTCGCGAATTTGATATCGCCACAACGTCGGCAGCTTAGCGGGTCATCTACCACAATCACGGGTGGTGCCGGCAGGCTACTCACCTCGTGCTTATGCAGCTCATACATGTGTCGTCGCAGGTTGTTGTTGCTGATGAATGTCGAGGGGCAGTATTCGCATTTTAATTCACGTTTACGCTTCATTGATTTGCTCTTGCTGCTGCTGCTGCTGTTGTTGTTGTTGTTGCTGCTGCTGCTGTTGTTGTTGTTCGGCGTGGACGTGGAGTTGCTCTGCTGTTGCTTCTGTTGTTGGTTGGGCATCAGACCCTGCATGCAGCTCCCGTAGCATCGATGTGGAGTTGTTCACCGAATTGTTGTTGTTGTTGATATTCGTCGTTTCGCTGTCGATGTGGTTCTACATTTTGGATTGATCGGAGAGATTTTGGGAAAGGAGGAGGAGGAGAGAGAGAGAAAACAAAAGATTAATATAGATTGATCAAGGAAAGAGATATGATGTTGATTGGGTTTTTTGCGACTGGTGCGGAGGCATCTCTCTCATCATCATCATCAGCAACATCCACGCTTTGGTTGGTTCTTTTTCGTTCTCCTCGCTGCACAAGCCGAAAAACGCTCACCTGCTTGCTATCACCTCTGAAATGCCACTTGCGATGCACTTTGAGTGCAATCACTTGGGGGAATGTCTTCGTACACATATCGCACGCATATTCCCCATTCTCGTTCTGGCCCTCCACCTTAAATTGGGCCACATCCGCTGGCCCATCGTCGAACATCGCTGCCAGCGGATTATCCACATACAGATCCTGTTCATGCTTCTGCAAGTGCTTAGTAAAGTGCTCCTGATCGGTGAATCGGGCACCGCAAATTGTACAGGCCACATCCAGTAAGCGCAACTTTTTGGTACTGCCCGCACTAATAGTGCCACCACTCGATGTGGCTACCGCTACTGCTCCTCCATCGCCAGCATCCTCCTGTGGATTAAGCTGCTGCTGCTGTTGCTCTTCCTCGTCATCATCGTCGCCAGTCTTGTGCCTGAATACGGGCCGACCCAGCGCCGGATTTGTCTGCAGCTCCTGCTGATGCGCCCCCGTGGCGGTAATCGGCTTTCGGTTGCAGGTTGGTGTATGGTTGTCCAGCATCTGATGGTCAAAGAATACCTTGCGGCACAGCGTGCACTCGATTGGGTCGGGCACCTGCGGATGCTTTTTGTAGCGATGAACCTGCCGCGAGAAGGAGAAGAGAGATTAAAACCAATATTTAATTGATATCAAAACAAAACTCACCCATAGACTCTTGCGACCGCTATAGACATTGCCGCAGTCCTTGCAGAGTAATCATTCGAGTCGAACTCATCGTGCGAGTTGATGTGGATGGCCAGCTTCTTGTTTGTGTTAAAGTTGGAGGGACAGTACTTGCACTGGTACCAGTACAACGGCGTCGTTGTGGCAGTGGCGGTGGCGGTGGCAGCAGAGATGTTGGACTGATCGGCCAGATCACCAGATGCCTTGCTGTGATGCTGATGATGGTGACTGCTTCTATTGCCACCGATATCCTCTATCATCAGTGAATCATCATCGATTTTCGAGGATGTGGATGCAGAGGCAGAAGCCGATGCCGAGGCGGATGCAGACACCGACACGGATGCCAGCTTGTGGACACTCTTCTTGTGCTGCTTCAGTTCCAGCTCTGAGCTGTACACAATCGAACAGACATCGCACTCAAACTGCTTCACAATCATTTCATCCTTGATGGCCCGGCCGTGCACCTTGAACAGATGCACCTTCAGACCCTTCTCGTAGGCAAACTCTGCATTGCACAGCTTGCATTTGATAAACTGCACATTCTGCACCTGATGGTCGGTGAGCATGTGATAGCGGTATGATTTCTTTGAGCTAAAACGCCGCTGACAGATGCGGCAACGCATCCGACGGAACCGACGATCCGCCGCCTGATCCAGGCTACGGCGAAAGACTGCCTGCTCTTGGGGCGTCTGATTAACCATGGCAGGAGGGACGGCAACAGTACCAGTACCAGCAGCAGCAGCAGCAGCAGCAGAAGCGACACCTCTACCACCACTAATGCTAGCCACAATATTTCCCGTTTCGAGCGTTATAATGCCCTCATCATCGTCGACATCCACCGAGGTCGATGATGTGACCGTCTCTGTGGCTGGGGTGGCGGTTATGGTCAAGGATTTGGGTGTCATACGATTGGCTGCCACCAGAGCAGCATTCACGGTACTCGAGGCCGTGTAATGCGAGCGCATGTGATTTGACAAGCCGATATTGTTGCTGAACAGTGCGTTGCAGATTGGGCATTCTTTTTGCTGGCTGGCCACGCCGCCCACCAGACTGCTGTTGTTGCTGCTATCGTCCAGACGTATCTTCTTGGCCACGCTGCCGGTCTCCTCCTCGTCATCATCTGGAAATAACACAAAACACAGACATGGAATTGGTTTCGTTCGTTTCGTTAAGCATTGACACGAGAAGACATTAAATAAGAGTGAAATGTTAGAGAATAACAGAGAGTTGAGTTGGCTATGGAGATACATGAGGAGGACGTCTACACACTAAGCCTAATTACCGAGTGTCCCACCATTTGTTATTGACATCAGATCCTTCATCACATAGTCGTAACGACCCGTGGATACATTCGGTGTACTGCCGTCGGCCAGCTTCACGGCATCCGCATTCACAATGTACTCAAAGCCGCCCGAATGACGATTCTTGTCCACGCCATGAACGTTGATCATATGCTCTCGGAGATACGAGATCCTCGGATAGCCCAGGCCGCAACGCACACACTTGTATGTCTCCGGGAGTTTGTTCGGATGCTTCGATTCCATGTGACGCAGCACGTTATTGTAGTTGTTGTACTGTTGGCCACAGATGGGGCAAACCTGTGGCATTCGTGAGAAATACTGCGATTTCGGCGCACCACCAGCATCACGATTTAGAGAGCCAGATGTCGTGCCCGCCGCCCCACCACCCGATGTTGGCTTTGGCGTAGAGGTTTGATTGGGTGCTGCAGCGGCCGCTGCACTGCCGCCACTTCGTGACTCATCGGCGGGGGAGCCAACCCCAATCCCGAGAGCACCTAGTAGACTCCGCTTCCCAGGCGAGTTCTCAATACTGCTGTTGCTCCTGCCACCGCCGGCGCCGCCCATTCCACTCACAGTGGAGGCATTCTCGCTGCTTATGCCCCCAAGATGATCCTGATAGACATGATCGAGGAAACGTTGATGTGTCTCCACCTTGGCATCACATGTCATGCACCGGAGGCGAACAATGCAGTCCATATTGTTGTAGTGGCGGCGCCTGTCCACCGGATCGGCAAAGTCCAGACCACAGAAGCTGCACTGAATCGAATTGTTGTCCTTGCGCTGCACGTCCGCATGCTTGTCGTACACATGGGTGCGAAACTCGTGCTTGGTGCGGAAGCCCTTTGGGCAGAGTTTACACTCGTAAAGCTTATTCACCAGCAGCTCCTTGGCGCGCAGCTTCTCTGGCCGTTCGCCGCTTGAGCTGTTATCCAACAGCAGCGGCACAACGACATTGGGACTGGTGATGGTGGGGGTGATGGTGGTCTCTCCACCAAACGATGATGATCCAATGTCCGATGAGGGATGGAAATTTGGCTGCTTGCCGCGCAGGGCGTTCAGCACACGAAACAGATTGATGCAGTTGCGCTTCTTGAGATGCGAAATGAACAGAGCCTTCGATTCGTTCATCTTGAGGCAGTTGAAGCAGAGATTGCGCGGCAACAGCGGATACTTTTTACGCACATGCGCCATAAAGTTCTTGTACGTACTAAAGTATTTGTCGCAGCAGCGGCATGTCATCGTCTGGTATTGCTCCAGGAATTCGTAATTCTGCTCGATAAACTCCACCTTGTCGCGGGTGAGCAGCGGCTGGTATTGCTCGGGATTTTCATAGTTGAAGCCCCCACCCTCGCACTTGATGAAGGCATTCATCACCACCTGACGATACTTTTGGGTCGATATATTACCCCCGGCAGCGCCCGCAGCTTTGCTGGCCTCCTCGGTGGCCGCCTCGGCGGCGGCACGCTGAATCTCCAATGCTGCCGCCAGTGCCGGTGTGGGCTTTGTGATTGGCGTATTGTTGGGCGAGTCCGTCGACAGTTGGAACAGATTTGGGTGCAAATTTCGCTCATGGCGACGGGCATTGGCACGTGTCGAAAACTGAAGGCTGCATGCCCTGCAGCTGGCCACCTTTGAGTCCCCGGCGGCGGCCACATTTGCCACGGCATTTGGCGGCAGAGAGGCGGCCGCTGTCTCTGCGTTTACACCATGCTGCGTCGTATAATCATAGTCGGAGGTCTGTGTCGGAGATCGAGACAGAAAGAGAGAGAGAGAGAGAGAATATAGCTATAGGAAATATAGACTAGAAATTCTCATTTACCATTAATGGTATATCGCCCTCGTGCTCGGAGCGTTCTAGGAACATTGTGGGATCGACCATGTCGTCGGATTCGTCCAGCGATTTCATTTGATAGTCATCATCTGTGTCAATGGGCTCATCCTTGATGGGAATAGCGGGCAGTGGCTAAAGGAATATAAATATATAGAAAAAAGGGGTAAAAAAGCGATTAGAGGATCGATCGGCCCGAAAATGAATCAAATACGATAACAATGAAATATATAGCCGGGCTTTTCGCTGCGACTATCGATACCCGTTAGCCCAGAGTTCGTCTTTGATCGTGATCGATATTGATTGTGATGGCCAGACGACAGATCACATTTATTAAATATATCGGGATAACAGGTAGAGAAGATAAAGAAGTGTACAAAATTCTGGTAGGAAGAGAAGGGTAGGGTAGCAAGTGGTACGGTAATGGGAATGGGCATGGACATGGACATTGGCATGGGGGAAGGAGGTGACGGGACACGAGAGGAATCGTTTCGAATGCACGATACAATTACATTATAGGAGTAGCGTCTGAAAAATCGCAATTGCTGTGCGGCACTCTGCAGAGTCACCGGCATTAGAAGCGGTGCTGTCGCATGTTGGTGCATGGAGACGGAGACCGACGGTGGCATGCCGGTGGCAGATGCAGATGCCGCCGCTGCAGCGGTGGCGTGAGCTATGGTGCTGCTATGGCTGTACGTGGATGTGGACGGTAAGACGTTCTTGCTGCTACTTTGGCTGAAATCAAGTGGCAGCGACAACGGCAGATTCCCCCCCACCACAGTGGCAGCAGCCGGTGGCAGTATTTCAGCAGCATGAAGAACCGGATGGGAAGCCAGAGCAGCAGCGGGAGCCAGAATTGTTACTGGACTTGGTCCGGGTGCTGGAGCAGCAGTGGCAATAGCAGTGGTCGTTGCTGCTGGAAGAGGCGGCAATGGTGGCACTGCTATATCCAAGGGTAAATACACTCTTGGCTTAAATTTTCGCTGTCCAGGCAGACCAGAAGGTTGAGGAGCAAGACGTCGCCCCGTCTGCCGCTGGCGTCTCTTTTGCTGATGCTGATGATGTTGCAGCTGTTGATGATGTTGCTGTTGCTGTTGCTGCTGCTGTTGCTGTTGGTGCATCATCTGTTTGCCCCGCTGCTGTTGCTGATATTTACGATACTGATGCTGGCGCTGCTGCTGCTGAGATACTGCTGCCGCTGCTGTTGCTGCTGCTGATCCACCACCAGATGCTGGTGTAGTGGAGGAGGAGCTGACCGTTATCGTTGGCACCTGCAATAGAAGGGTCTGCAGGGTTTGCTGCTGTGACGAGTTTGTTGTCGCCGTCGCCATTGCCGTCAATCTGGCCGGTTGTTGCGACTGCTGTTGCTGCTGCTGCAGCTGTTGTTGCTGTTGCTGTTGTTGCGGTTTAGGACTCACATAGACTGTTAAAGATTTGCGTTTCTTCAGCGACGGTATGCCGTCCAATATTTGGGCGGCCGATGGCTTCTCCAAATCAATCTCATTCTCCGAATGATGGTGCTGCGGCTGCTGCTGCTGGTGTAACTGGTTCTGGTGGTGACCTCCTCCTCCTCCATTCTCGGCGGCGCAGTTCAAATCCAAGTAGCTGAGTAGCTTACTCTTGTTGGCCTCCAGCCACTGGCGCTGTTTGCTCTGTGCGCTAACCGAGCGATTCTTGAAGCTCTGCCACGAGTTAAGGTAACTGATGCAGGCGTGGCAGATCTGAAGTGACAGCCGATCTTGCGGCGTTATCTGTAATGACAATAAATACGCAAATAATACAAATTACTTTCGTGTTCAAGTTCAATCAAGCCTTAAAATTGCATCCCTTATCCCTCCCCATCCCTACCGACTAGACTTTTCCCCGTGTGTTTAGTCAGGCGGAGAGCATGGAGATGCAGGTAGGCGCATTCGCATTCGCATTTGCTTCAGAATCAGCTTCCTCCTGCTATCATAGCCACCCCCCATTAATGTCAATGACCTGCTTATAATTATATGCAAGCAAAACTTCTGCAGCATTCACCCACCCCACCCCCCCCTCAGAGTGTACATTTACACACACAATGCGCCGCCAATCATATGAAATGTCCTTCTGCCCGATAACACTGTTTGCGTGCGCATGTTTGTGTGTGTGTGTGTGTGTGTGCGTTCTATGTGTAACAACAATACTTGTGCGTGCCCTCCTCCTATATACTATGTAAATATCACTCATATGTACATATGTATCAACATTCTTGTCTTGCATCCAGCCTGGGTCTTTTAATTACCAAAAATCCTAATGATGTGGAGTCTGCCTATCGATATCGACATCATTAGCGCCTGTCATATTACTCTTATTTGTTATCGAGATGGCGGCCTGCCATCGTTATCGGTGTGCATCCGTTGGAATTTGATCAAAACAAATGTTGAATTATGCATACTTGTTACATTAGTCATTTGAGCGTCAGTGTGAGTTGTGTGTGTGTGTGTGTGTGTGTGTGTGTGTGTGTGTGTGTGTGTGTGTGTGTGTGTGTGTGTGTGTGTGTGTGGATCAAGAATTCAATAAGTATCAACCCCTCCCCTCACTCCTCCTTCCATACCACATTCTGCTCTGGTGATAGCGATTCCTTGTGGCCACCCAAGCCAGGCCTTAATACACAAGAATTCGAAGCAACCCCCCCCAGACCTACGCTCTTGCTTATATACCACCATCTACTCTTGTGTGTGTGTGTGTGTGTGTGCGAAATCTTATGTATGCAAGTACTTCTCTCACTCCGTTCCATCCCATCCCCAACAAGTAGCAAGACTTGTATGTATTTCGGCTTGAGGTGGGAGGAAGGGAGGTGGAGGGGGAATTGGGATTGGGTGCTGCTTCTTCTTGTTCCGATAATATGTTTGTTCATTCACCTTATAGACCCCACACCCGAGAACTGACTGTGTGTGTCGCCACATTCGTGCCATGTTTCCGCACATCTCTTTCTCCAAATTCTGATGGATTGCACTTGGATGCAGGCAGTTGTTCCCCAGTCCACCCCCCCAAGTCCAGTTCCACCCCCTGCTATACATTTAAGCTTGAAACTGCACTTTAATATGGAAATGGGGGGACGGGGGGGTGTACTGGACTTTGCCTATTAACCAGACATAACCACAATCACACGCCAACAGCCACACACACACACACACACACACTCGCTTTGAGGTCGGAAATATACATACATATATATGTATATATGTAAGATGTGCATCAATATTTTGGAAACATTTTTAGCCCAAGAGACCTTCTTCTTCTTTTCGAAAGTCGTTCAAGTAAAGGCAGATATTGATATGTCATCCAAATAACTGTGCAACTGTGTATGTGTGTGTGTGTGTGTTTGTGTGTGTCTTCACGAGAAACGTAAGCAAGTGAAGAAGAGGAAGAAGAAGTGCAGCAGCTGCCGCCAATATGGTGTCGGTGCAGTCCACCAGCTGCTGCTGGCGGACCAGGTGCAACCATCATCATCATCATCATCAACCAAGGGGCAACCAAGCCGCCAGCGTAGAAGACAGGCAGACAGGCATCCCAGAGCACTGCTGCTGCTCCTCCAGCTCGTCCAGTCCATCCCAGCCACCAGCTACCAGCCACGCCGCCACGAACGGGTTTTGCTGTGCGCTTCTTCTCCTTTTGTGTCCTTATTCGTTTACTGGTGTGTATGTGTAAGGTAAAGAGAGCGCGCGTCCTGTCCACAAACATACACACACACACACACACACACACACACAAAAGATGAAGACGTAGAAGAATGTAAGACAAAAGTAACCCTCATATTGTAGCAGGACAAGGAGCAGGAGATCGCAGAGAGAAGAAGTTTGAAATGAATATTCAACAACAAATAGCAGCAATCACCACAAAAAATAATAATAAACAAGTGACAAAAGTATTCATATAAATATTCGATCGTTTGGGGTAGTCCATGTCCCCTTTCTTTAGCTGTTCCAGTATGGGTACTCTATTCTATTCTACTCTTTAGGGAAATCTTTTATGTTGGAGCTCCTCTTCCAGCTCCATTTCCAACGGTTCCATTCCATTCCATGGAATGCTGCTAGAGAGGAGCAAGTGAATCCAACGGCCATCTTGGATTTGGAGAGCCAGCCTGTATGTGTGTGTGTGTCCCTGTAGTGGAATCTCAGTGCATCCTCTTTTTATTTTTATCACAATCTCATCATCTTACGAGGGCACTGCTGCTGCCTAGAGCTTGGAGCTGTGGCGGCTGAGGCTTGAAGAAGTTGGAACAGATGCGAGACCGAAGCATGCGCACGTAACCGCTTGGTCACGCTGTGCCCCCCGTCTGGCACTAGCTCTGGGTCTGGGTCTGGGCAGAGAAAGTTTTCCACCTGGGGATCATCATCATCATCAGCAGAAGCGGCAGCAGCAGCGGCAGCAGAAATATGTGTACCAACCAACGCAACAACAAAATGGTGGAGAGATGGGCTGATGATGATGCAAACGAAATTCGATGCGGGATGCAGGCGGTAGACGACAACGGGCACCCAGGCATCGGGCATCGGGCATCAGGCAGGAAGAAGAGAAGCCAACCAGGCCGCCAGCAACAGCAACAGCAACAACAACTGAAGCAACAGCAGCGGCTTCTTCTTGTGTATATGCTGCCCATGCCCATGCCCATCAGGTAATCTGCGTGAAGAGCCAAGTGCTAAAGCCATAGCCAGAGTTTGGTTTGCCCAAGGTGAAACCACTCGAATTGTACCCGGTCCGGCCTGGGCCTGGGCCTCGGCCCCGGCCCCGGCCTGCCTTTGTCTTCTCTCTCTGTGTGTGTGTATGTGTTTCCCTTTTTCCCTGTTTCCCTGCCACTTCCACTGCCCATGTACCTATATGCCTTTGCCTTTGCCTGTGCCTGTGTGTATGTGTGTGTGTGTATGTGTGTATTTGTGCGGAGAGCATGTGGTCCGCCTCCAGATAACGAGAACAGAGCAAGAGTCAGCCAGCCCAGGCCGCAGCCACAGCCAGCAGAAGCAGTCGAGCTAGCGATGACGCCAACCCAAATGCTCGGTCGGTCGGTTCGTCGTCGTCGTCGTCGTCATCGCCATCGCCATCGTCGGGTTCGCTTCTGCTGTGCTGTGCTGTGGCCTGTGCCTGTACGAGAGTGCCTCTGCCTGTGGCTGTGCTTGCGTCTGTGTATGTGTGTATGAAGAGCAATTGCCATGAAATCGAGCCCAAAGCAGACCAAGCCACCAGAGCCCATAGCCTCAGAGCCCCAGAGCAGGGTAGAGCACACGCAGCAGCAACGTGCGCAGAGTGCGGGCGATGGTGATGGTGATGGCGATGGCGACAACGTCGATGTCGATGCCGGGGGCGCAGGCCACAGTCGGGGGGCAACCATTTTGTGTGCGCTGCCGAGCGACCGAAACAGAAAAGGTGGATGACGATGAGGGCCACACAAACTGGGCCCAGGGGCAGAACCAGAGCCAGTGCCAGTGCCGGGTTGGGCACAAGCATGGGCATGGGCACGGGCACGGGCATGGGCACGGTCCGAACCGGCTCTTGAAAAAATCAATAAATGAAGCTAGTGAAGCCAACTGAAAATCTGGTTTTGGTTCTGGTTCAGGCACATGTTTCCATTTAAAGGGGCCCATCGGAGGAGGAAGTGTGTCCTCCACCACTATCATCATCATCGTCGTCGTCGTCGTCATCCAAATGGAAGCCAGCCAAAGGACGCACGCGCGCAAAGAGAGAGCAGAGCCAGCGGGAGAGTCGAGAGCGAGAGAGAGAGAGAGAGCAGGGCACAGGAAGTAGGCAAAAGGTGGGGGGTATAAACGGATGGACGGACAGATGGATGGATGGATGGATGGATGGATTGTGGACTGGATACCTATGCCCGAAAGGACCGAGCACGAGCACGACAGGAGCAGGAGGAATAGCACAGCGGCGTCAGCAGCCGGAGATATGAATCTAGCAACCGGCAGCAGCTGCTTATGCTTCCAAGATTTCCTTGAGCCCATCCATGCTCTCAAAATTCCAGGGAATGCAAGGAGGAAGGAAAAGAAGCATCCACAAGCAACAACAAAAATTATATGTAATTGCCGTTGGTTTGCCTGGGCGAGCGGCAAGCCTGTCCAGGCAGAGCCATACACAGGCACATATATATACACACACACACACATACGCATCCATACGTCACATCTCCAGTACGCATACACACACATACATACATGGCAGCAGTAGCAGCAGCAGCAGCAGCAGCGACGCTCGGCCTCGACCAGTGCGCCTCTCATTGTGCTTTATGCTTTGCTGGCCATTCGCTTCGCATATTTTCCTTCTGTTTAGCTGGAGCCAAGAACAGAGAAAACAACAACAACAACCATCAGCAGAAGCAGCAGCAGTAGAAGTAGAAGTGGGAGAAAAGCAAAAGCAAAAGTAACGGAAGAAGAGGAAGAAGAAGCTAGAGCTAAATATTTTGGTAAATATAAAAAATAAACAAAAATAAAAGCTAGAAAAAGAGATGCAAAGGATGATGCCTTCTTCATCTTCCACAAGGAGGCAGGATCAATCCTAACCTCACAAAGCACTGGAAGAATCGATTGCCAGCAGGGCAGCGCAGACCGTGCCATGCCATGCCGAGTGTATGCCGTGTGCCGGGTCGGGGCAGGCAGGCAGGGAGTGGAGTTCGTTCAAGTTGATTATGATGAAGCAGCCAGCCAGCCAGCCAGCCAGCGAACAGCGGCAGAGCGGCGGGACAGCGTACAAAAGCAGATTGTGGTCGGGTTGTGTGCACCAATACCAATGAATGCCCCTCTAGCCAATCCACTCCAGTCCATACCATTCCATTCCATTCGGTCGGTCGGTCGGTCGCTGCTGTCGCGTCATCGAGGCATCGTGACTTGGCAGTGAGTGAAACAGAAACCCCAGGCCCTGGCCTGGCGTGGCGTGGCGTGGCCAGACCAGACCAGACCCAGAGACCAGACCCAACCCGACACGGACCATGCGGTGAAGCACAGCATGGACAGCACCGCACAGACACACACACACACACACGCACACACACACAGACGACGCACACACAGAGAGTGCGACGGATGAGGAGGAAGAGGAGCAAGAGAAGCAAAAGGTAGGCGGGGTTGGCTGGTTGCTTTTTTTTGTTGTTTTTGGTTGGTGGCCATCGGTTCGTTCGCTCATCGTTGTCGTCGTCGGCGGCGTCGCCAGCGCTTGCACAACGGTGTGGCTGTGGCTGTGGCTGCGGCCGTTGCCTGTGGTTGGGCTTCATCCGTAACCTCACTTTTTGGATGCTTTTCGGAACGAAACTCCAGTGAACCATGGCTGGACGACGCTGCCGCCGTCGATTTGATGATGACGAGGGACGCCATCCCAGAACACTCACACTCACAAACACTAATGGACACATATGCACATACCGAGAAAAAAGCGAAATGGAAACCCAAAAATTTTTCCACGAAAGCTACAAAATCCGGCACAACCACAAGAAATCTCATCATGCTGGCCTCGGGTGTGGCTGTGCCTGGAACAGGGCCTATGCCTCGGATCGGATCCGCCTACTGCTCCGATGGGTTTGAGGGGAAATGTGTGTACATATTGTGCTTTACGGCAACTGGGTTCGGGAACTGGGGTAGATGTGGATGTGGGATGACGACAGCGACAGCGACCGATTACGTGTTCACTGGATGACCCATTCTTTGGGGTACACTTCGTCGCCCCCCTTCTAATAAATACTGTACACTTTTCCGCCACTCACCTTGATGTTCACACAGTTGTGGATTTTTGTAGAGAGCGGCTCCTTGTCGGCCGCATAACTATTGATGATCGAAATGCATTCCGTGGCCGGGGCAATGCAGAGGCGGCAGCAGTTTTGTCGCGCCCGCTGTTGCTCGGGTTTCGCTGTGGTTGTAGCTGGCGGTGTGGCTCCTGCTGTTGTCGCTGTAGCCACTGCCGTTCCCTGGCTCGTTCCAGTGACAGACACCAACGACGCTCCCACAGTTGTAGCCACTGTTGTAGCTGTTGTTGCCGTGTCGCACATTTTGTCCGAAATTTAGTTTGTTGTTTTGTTGTTTTTTTTTCGCTATGCCTTTTGCACGTTTTCACTTTTACTTTGCGTTGTTTTCGTTCTCTTGAGCTCGAGAGAACGACGCGACAAAATGGGAATCGAATCTGTTTCTCGGTATCACTCGCGCCCACTTTTCGTTGCGCTGAGCACATTCGCCTTGTCGTCACGCTTCATTTCGACATTCGGTCGACTTGAGCCGATCGGACTTACTCCTGCTCCTCAGTTGGGTCGCTGCGTCTGGCAGGCAGAACGAAATCGCACAGAAAAAAATAAAACTGCCAAATTCTGCGATCGAGCGCACATCCGAACGCTGCAAAAATTTTTCGATAACAAGCTGTTGGAGTTGGACAGTGTGGCCGCGGAATTATCGATAAGACATTCCGTCCGGCCATCAGAAATATTCCGAAAATAACGGTCTTATTTAAAAAAATATACCGTAAAATACCGACGAAAATCATATTTCTCGATTTTGATATTCCGTTTCATATGAGTAGATGAATAGGATACTGAACCCTGAACAAATAATTTTAACTGCTAGATGAAACAATTTTCTACAAGATTGACCAAATTTTAAACTTTGTTTATTGGATTCGGTCTAAATAGGGTTTAAACGAGGAAGGTCAACAAATAAGTCCTTTTTTTACAAGGCAACATGCTAACTACATATTCGGTACAAATGAACCATATATATTTCGCGGAGGTAAATGTTAAATACATGGACTACCTCTCAGAATTTAACGAAATTTTTTTCCTGGATAGACCCCGATTTATCATGAATTTTGGTAAAAAAATTTTGTGGCGGTCGCTTCTAGTTTTTTTTTTTTAAATATTTAAAGTGTAGAGTTTTTCAGGTTTTTTCGCTAAATTCTGAGAGGTAGTCCATGTATTTAACATTTACCTTCGCGGAAATCGGGATTTCCTTTTTCATTTTCCTTTTCCAATCGGTTGGCAGAACTCTTCCGATCACAAAAAGGTATGGAACGCCTAGATCGGACACTGTATAGCCGAGATATATTGAATTTGATTGTTTAAATGCTCAGCTAATTTAGTATTTTAGTACCAGAAACGAATATGTAAATACTATTTTACCGTAAAATATAAAATACTCAAATGATGTGGAAAATGTTTCGCAACCTTTTGAAATTAACCAAATGTTGCAAAGCGCAAATTCACTATGTTTTAACGGAAAATTAAATGAATTTTACTAAATCAGTTAAATTGTACATTTTATTCGCGTACTGGCACTTAAGTTACAGCTAACCATTAACTAAAACCGAATGCCCTGTGCATCATCTCGATTTTCTGTCATTACCACTGTCGCATAAGCAAAAGGCACTTCAGTCAAACACCAGCAGCATAAAACGTTTGCCGATATTTAAACTCTTGTTGCTTGTAGGGACATTTGTATACCCTTTTTCTTTTATTATTATTAAAATTCAGTTTTCCAAGCTGCTTTGAAACATTAATAAAGTATTTTTTCTAAAAAACGGCGTAAATGTTTCCGTTACAAAAACAGAGGAATACAAAACACACAATCATAACGATTATTGTTCAAACTTGGCACAACACGAAAAAAGAAAAAAACTGCCCGTCTGACCGTCAGAAATATACCGAAATAACATGCATGTAGCAGGCAACAAATATAGGGTGGCAACGACAACCCAGGGCTGGGCTTGCAAACTAAATGAATGTTTTCGTTAGTTTCCCAAATTATTTCCATTGATTGGCTATTTGCTCATTGGCTATGCACAATTATATTGGCCTTGACGCGAAATGAAACGGAAAAAGTCCGGCTAAAAGTCCGACTATGATGTTGCTTATCCATACACTTTATCCATACACTTTATGGCAGATAGCTAACGGAAAATAGCCAGTGTTGATTAGTTCCAGTTAGTTGTGTGAGAAATAATAAGAATTTATATCCATTTCAGGGTAGTCCGACTTACTACGATTTCAAATATTTTTGTTTCTTATTTGATATATGTACATATGTATGTGTCACAACTTAATATTAAAAAATATATAAACTGTTTAGAATTGGAAATAATAATGTTGCAGATGTACACTTACCCCTTCAATTCCACTAATGCGTGCAGGGTGTTTCTCCGTTCAATTAAATTTTACGTTATTATTTTATCTACCATTATACTGGCTCGTATTTGCTTTTATTCATTCATTTCGTAAAATATCGTTATATATTTAACTGTTTTCAATTTCATTAAATACCGAACTCTATTCGTAATTTTTTTGTAAACTCCAGATCTTCAATTTGAATTTGTTAAATGTTTTTTTAACATCACTTTTATTCATTTCCGAACTTTTCATTCAATTAATTCCCGTTTAGATGTTGCATCGACAAAATCCGAATCACTAAAATGTAAATAATTATACTAAAGCAGCAATAGTGCCATAATTTTTTAGAGGTTCATCATATCGGTGTTGCATTGTAAAAGGCTATAACGCTTTCCTTATCAATGGACAAATGTACAAATATGCTAATAAATCTTACTCCAATTAATTAAAGAGCAATTTCAATTTTGAATAGAGACAAAAATAGAAAGAATTACAATTCATACGACAAATAGGGTCATGACTGTCAGCGATAAGAGCCTGGCTCTGTCTAGGCTCCTGGATTTTGGCAAAGTCATGGCCCTCCTTGCCGATAGTGCAGATCAGACTGAAGAATTGCCCCGGAGGTCAGGTCCAAACTGATACAACGACAGACACATACAGCATCAGCAGCAGCAGCATCCTTGTTGGATATCTTGAATGAGAATTTATCACCCAGGCCTCACTGCATGTGCATGTTATCACAGGCTGAGCGGAAATATAGGATTCTGGCAATGAAATACTCTACAAAAATTATTATAATTAAAATTGCCTCGTGGCTTATCAGCCACTCCCACATACGGCAGAAATTTGTGCAGTTTTGAAATCTGGCTCTGGCTATTACAGAAATGCCATTTCATTGAGTGCGATAATAAATATGTATGTATGTACATATGCAGAAAAAATCGTTCTTCCAGCAGCTCCATTTGCACTTGCCTTATGTCTTATCTGGCTCTTTGGTGCCTGGGATTTGTACTCTTCTCTGGCTACTCTACTGACCAGCCAACAGCACGCTCTCCTCCTCCTCCTATAAATTTGTCGCTTCTTATCAATCCATATTGTGTTTTTGCAGTTTTTCGTATATCACGCTAAAGCCGGCTGCCGGCTGACAATTGCCGGCTGGCTATAAAAAGGTTTCGGTATGATCGCATTAACTTCAGTTTGAGCGCGTTATTCGACGGAGAAGTACTCAAGGAATTGTTCTAATCGGCAAGACAAAGAAATCATCGTCTATTAAAAGGTATGTACGATCCTGTGGACACAAAATCCGCAACGGTCCTTGAGGTGCCCTTTTTTTTTGCATACTTTTTTTTGTAAGTGAGAGCTTTAATGTACAAGTATTGTGAGATTTTGTAATTAATTAATGCAAGATGTTTGTTTTGTCTACTGTTGCCTTGAACCGTTATGGGACAGACAAGACAGCTGTTGCAGTTGCAGTTGCAATTGCAAGTGTGCATTTTTGATAGCTATCGATAGCATTGCATTTTAAGTACTGTCTAAACTAGACAGGACATTTTCGGTGCAATGCATGCAAGTATACACCAAAATTGAGCAGGCCTTTTTTGTTGATTGCTGCCACTGTGGGGACACAATAACCAATTCAATCAAGAGCGGCACCAACTTCTGCCTGCAGCAGCTGCATGCTCGTTTAGCCAGTAGTATAACGCAGCAGCAGAGCAGCAGTGTCAACCGCAACAAACAACAACAACAACAAGAGCACGCGAGGCGCTTGAACATCAAAAGTCAATTAAAAAACAAAAAGGTAAACGCAATCAAAGTTAATCGCAACGCCACCGCTGCTTCTGCTGCCGCTGAGTAAGTGAAGGGCATGACGTCAAAAGTGCGCAGCTGTACAGCTGCAGCATCTGAGAGAAACATGAAAATAAACGCAGACTCTGAGACTCGGGCTCGGATTTGTGTTCCGCGGTTTGGTTCCGCTAATTTCCGACGCTTAATCAATAAAAACCCTCCCATCGGGCGGCAGCAGATTCAGTTGCCAGACACAGCTCGATTCGCCCAGAGCCCGTGCAAGATGCTGACTTCCATTAGATATCTCCCACTGACCATCGCCCTAATGGGTGCTCTCATTGGCTTGACGGTATATTTTAGGAAAAGGCGGCGTGTGGGTTTTGCCTGAATCTGCATTCACATCCTCTCAATATCCTCCTCGTCTCCTTGCAGATGTCCTACAAAGTTGAACCACTGCCCGACTCGTATGCCGGCCTAGGAGAGGGTCCCCACTGGGATGTGGCCACCCAGAGCTTGTACTACGTGGACTTGGAGGCTGGCAAACTCCTTCGTTACGACTACCAGCAGAACAAGGTGTACAAGACGCAGATTGAAGGCGAGAGTTTCGCCGCCTTTGTCCTGCCGATTGAGGGCAAGCCGCATGAGTTTGCCGTTGGCTGTGCTCGTCGCGTGGTCATTGTCAACTGGGATGGAGTCTCGCCAGTGGCCAAGGTGGTCCGCACCCTGTTCGAGGTGCAGCCGGAGTTCGAGAAGAACCGCTTGAATGACGCCAAGGCCGATCCCCGTGGTCGCTTCTTTGGCGGCACCATGCGCTACATTGGAGATGAATTTGAGTTCCGTCATGGTGAGCTCTACAAGTGGGAGGCTGGCGGCCAGGTGTCCATTGTGAAGGGTGATGTGGGAATCTCCAATGGTTTGGCCTGGGACGAGAAGGCCAAGAAGTTCTACTACATTGACACCACCGACTACGAGGTGAAATCATACGACTATGACTTCGAGACAGGCGTCTCCAGCAACCCCAAGGTGATTTTCAACTTGCGCAAGACCAGCCCCAAGGATCATCTGCTGCCCGACGGTCTAACCATCGACACCGACGGTAATCTCTATGTGGCCACATTCAACGGTGCCACCATCTTCAAAGTCAACCCAAAGTGAGTCCCTGCGAAAGCCATTCAATTATTTTCTCCTGCTCTAACTCCTGCTTTTCCTGTCCACACCCACAGCACTGGCAAGGTCCTGCTGGAGATCAAGTTTCCTACCAAGCAGATCACCTCTGCTGCTTTCGGTGGCCCCAACCTGGACATTCTCTATGTGACAACAGCGGCCAAGTTCGACCAGCCTACCCCAGCGGGCACCACCTATAAGGCGACGGGCCTGAATGCCACTGGCTATCCAGGCACCTATCTAAAGGCCTAGGCAATCTCAAATCCTAAATCATAATTGTTTGCAACTGCATAAAAAGCGCATCACAAATCGTATCCAAGTGCAATAATAAATATGTTATAATTATTCTTTGAAAAATGCAAACGTCTTTAGATCACTGAATGAATTAATGACAGGCCTAAGACCTACGACAAATATATCGCACATATGTATATCAGATTTGAAGATTACTGGCTCGTGGACCATATGCAGGCCCCTATTGCTATAAGTAAAGGAAACTCGGGTATTTTTAGCAGCACTTTAGTTTCTTAATGATATTTATTTCTTCTTACGATATATAGTACTGCTTACTCGTATAGAGTACATTTGGAAACTTACAAAACATGGAACTTAATTGTGTATAGAATCTGCATCAAGTAAATTGATCACGGCGTAATAAAACGATCAGTAATAGGCAATTGCCGTAAAGTAGGAGAGGTAGCTTGATGAATTGAAAATGGTAGGCATATCATTCATCCGACTCGGACTCAGATTCGGATTCAGAATCATCATCGTCATCATCGCTGGTGGCACCGGAACGATTTAGTCGTAGCATCTCCTGGAATGTGTGCACACGTATCTTCTCTGGAACTATTTGCAAAAGGAACTCGAGATTCGAACTCTTGTTCACCAGATGCGCGAGATGCTCATACTTGAGGGTGTCAGTTGTCTCCTTGGAACAAGATGCCGCGTAGGCTTCTCGCGCCAAATGCTGCACAAAGAGCTCACTGCATTTGGTCATCAGGAACAGCACTTCGTTCGTAATTAAGCCGGTGTCCATCGAGCTTTTCATGATTGTCCGCACCCGGCTGAGAGGGAGAACGGTCTCTGCTGTGGGGGTCCGTTGGTGCGGGGCTGTTGTTCTTGGCTCGACCATGTTCACTGTATTTAATATTTAATTTAAAGGCGCACAAACTAAACGGCATCCAAGCCGAAGATCTGTATATATTTAGATTAATCGATTAATTATACCTATATTCATCGATATCGATATTTAGACGAAAAACTGTGATCTGACCTTCGCGACAATTCCATCCCTGTGTAGTTGCCATGTGAAAAAATGACTGACATTTTGTAAACATCATTTGACCTCTCTTGCCTAGACATATTTTAATAATAGTCTAATAAAAAGCCAATCTTACAAATAATTTATTCATTTTTTGGATAAAATTATATATTTAGCACTGAGGATCCTTGCTAGCTGGTAATACTAAACCGAATATCAAAATCGGGAATAACCACTTCCCAATCATGAATAAAAAAGGACGACTTGGGTGAACTTATTTGGTTAGTTCACTGCAGTGAATAGTTCTTTTTATTTCCTTCGTTCACGAACTACTTTCGGCTCTCCGGTAGGGCTGCCGATATATCGACATTTTCATCTGTGATTTGGTGGTTGAAGGCTTCTCCTAGGAAATATAGGTGTTCCATCCTTTATAATTGCGCTTAATTCATTTTCTAGACTTTGAAATATACTTTTCTTTTCACTCAAACGCATAGCGGTGGTCGAAAAACGCAGGATCTATCGGAAAATTCCAAACCATCTATATTATCGATAGTGCCATCGATGGTTTTGCAGCCCTCCTCTCTTGTTCGTGTGTTGACCAAACACTTTTTCGCATATTTTCCATTTTCTCAATTACAAAACAAGAAAACACGTATTTAAAATCAACTGTACGCTTGAGCTCCATACAAATCAAGAGTTTTTGGTCAACGCACCTGTTCGTTTCAAGCGAAAAGATTGAAACGCAGCGTTTAGAAAATCACTTCTATGAAGCGACAACTACGCTAGAGGCAGAAACAGAAACGTGAATGTGAAAGCCAGTCCGCGGCGGCAAACACGGCAACATCAAAACGAAGACCAGAAGTAACAGAGCCGTGTATAGGAAACAGCAACAATACGCTTACGTCCATCTACCAGCTCCACACCACACACCGTCGATATTGTAAACAACAACAAGAGCTCCCCAACGTTCGCATGGTTTAATTGAAATTTTTTGATTTGACATTAATTGTTGTTTTGCATCACATCACATACTACGTATTCAAAGTTGCTTAAACAATCGGAACGCACAGAAGCCAGACAACAATACAGCCAGCCAACGCACAGTACATCCGTAACGTAGCTCTGCAAGATAAAAAGCTGCCCTGCTCCTCCAACTCGAGCCCAGGACAGGCCCTCAGGTCGAATCCACTCCACTCCACTCTCCAAGTCAAGTCCACCAATTAAAGATGGCCGCTGCCACTGCAACCGGCGGCAATGCAGTGAACGACTGCTTCAGCATTGGATCCACAGTGATGTGCACGACCTGTTTCAACGAGGAGGTGGAGGGCGAGGTTCTCGCATTCGATCATAACACAAAGATGCTTATCTTGAGTATCCTTTTTTATTGTCAAAAACCCAATTTTTTATTGTTGTAATCAGTGATTTATGTTATGTTGGGGGCAATCCCACTGATGCTTTTATATAATAGTTAAGACATCCAGTATTTGGTTCTCCGTACATCGCG
Organism: Drosophila algonquin; assembly: GCA_035041765.1. Taxonomy (NCBI): domain Eukaryota; kingdom Metazoa; phylum Arthropoda; class Insecta; order Diptera; family Drosophilidae; genus Drosophila; species Drosophila algonquin. Next base: position 46,803 of record JAWNKY010002729.1, read on the forward strand.
CCAAAAATATTTGCTCCCCCTCCCTCCCCCCACCTTCCCACCTTTTCCACTCTTGCTTTTTGCCCCAAACAGAATGCCGATCGAAGACAACAGAGGAGCTGAGTGATATCTATGCGTTGAATCTATCGCTATGCAGCAACGTTCAGGTGATCAAGGAGTGCAACGGCAACTTTGTCGATGATCCGCAAAAGTTAAATCTGGAACAGGTGAGCAGCAACGTAAGCTGCAGCGCAAGGTGTGCGATAAGATGTGAACCTTTTGAATCTATTTGCAGGTTAAAATGCGGCTAAGGAAAACAGTGGAACGGCGTCAGGACTATCTCAAGTCCCAAAACGCTGACGTGAGCTCAGAAGCACAAGAACTTTATAGAGCGATAGCCAAACAATACGGGGTAAACGGCGGCACACATTAGCTTTTCCACACAATCTCATCTTGGTATTTCTCATTCCCATGCATGCATATTCCCCACACAGTACAATGAAGTATCCTGGCAAGGACTGAACATACAGATCCTTAACGAAGTCACCATCTCGCCGCCGTACCGAGTGGACAACGTAGTATCGAGTTCAAACAACGAAACCTCGTGCAACTACATTAAGCGCATCGTAAGCCATTGCAGTTACAACCTCTATTAGAGGCATTTGAAAAGTGTTCGTTCCGTTCGCTTACCCCCGTTTAACTCCACTCCCGACAGATCAAACAGTTCTTCAACTCCAGGCTTTCGGGAGCACAGGATAGTACTTCCAACGCTGCGGCCAGCACTTCATCAGCGTCGGTCTCCCCAACATCTTCATCTCTGTCATCGAGTAATGCTGCTTCTGGGTCGCCAGTTCCCGCTAACTAAAAATAAAAAAACAAGACAAAACAAAACAATCGAAACGAAATGGGAAATTTCTTTAAAGATTCTGATTTTATAGCTATTTAAGTGGGTGTGCGTAGGTGTCGAGCCACCCGCTCGACTTTACTCTACCATAACGATTGGCGTGACGCCAGTGACGTCTGCTTGATGTATCTGAGAAGATAATATGGAGGAAATTGTGGTTTGAAATATACTTTGTTTGATTTTATGGCATGGTCTGAATCGATAAACCGAGCTCGATAACCGATTTCAGTCATTCAGGCGAATGCCTGTGATTGCGTTCCGTGGTGAATGACAGTTTTGTCGGCTAGCAAAGAAGCCGCATTTTTGTTTTGTTTAGCTCAAATACATTCAATTTATCAATGGAGGACGTGCAAAAGCACAGCGTGCACACGCTTATATTCCGCTCCCTGAAGCGCACACACGATCTGTTCGTCTCCAATCAAGGAAACCTGCCAGATGCCGACGAGCGATTGTAAGTACCGTCCTGTACCCTAGATTGGATCCATCCGCATTAACAAACCAATCATAATACAAAAACCACTTCCGTTGACAAACAGGGACAAACAGCGGCGGTCGATCAAGGCCAAAGATACGTATGGCTCGTTACTGGACCGGGTCGCAACAGCCAATGAGCCCAGGAGGACACAACCAGGACATGCCGTGGAAAGACCATTGGCCATCACAGACGGGAGCACAGACACTGTCAATAGCATGGTGAAATTCAATGCCGATGCGCGTCGCCCCGACACGGTGTTGATGTCCATGACGGGTAGCAATAGCACATCCCTAGTACGGGCCTCCATGCCCAACACGGGCACAGGATCCGGATCTAATGGTGCCAGCAATCTGCAGCTCATACCAAAGAAGGCGCCCACTATACCTAAGCCGAAGTGGCATGCACCCTGGAAACTGTCCCGCGTCATTTCCGGCCATTTGGGTTGGGTCCGTTGCATAGCCGTGGAGCCGGGCAACGAGTGGTTCGCCACTGGTGCCGGGGATCGTGTCATCAAAATCTGGGATTTGGCCAGCGGTAAGCTGAAACTCTCGCTCACCGGCCACGTGAGCACTGTGCGGGGTGTGGCAGTCAGCACCAAGCATCCGTATCTGTTCAGCTGCGGTGAGGATCGTCAGGTGAAGTGCTGGGATCTGGAGTACAACAAAGTGATCCGACACTATCATGGTCATTTGTCGGCAGTCTACTCGCTGGCCCTCCATCCGACCATCGATGTGCTGGCCACCTCTGGGCGGGATTCCACAGCTCGCATCTGGGACATGAGGACCAAGGCCAATGTGCACACGCTGACCGGGCACACAAATACGGTGGCAAGTGTGGTGGCCCAGGCCACCAATCCACAGATCATCACTGGCTCTCACGACTCAACCGTGCGCCTGTGGGATCTAGCTGCCGGCAAGAGCGTCTGCACCCTGACCAACCACAAGAAATCTGTGCGCAGTGTTGTGCTGCATCCATCGCTGTACATGTTCGCCTCCGCCTCGCCCGACAACATCAAGCAGTGGCGCTGTCCCGAGGGCAACTTTGTGCAGAATATCTCCGGCCACACGGCCATTGTCAACTGTATGGCGGCCAATAACGATGGCGTGCTCGTCTCTGGCGGCGACAACGGCACCATGTTCTTCTGGGACTGGCGCACCGGCTATAATTTTCAGCGATTCCAGGCCCCCGTCCAGCCCGGCTCCATGGACAGCGAGGCGGGCATATTTGCCATGTGCTTCGATCATTCTGGCACGCGTCTTATTACCGCTGAAGCGGACAAGACAATCAAGGTGTACAAGGAGGACGACGAGGCCAGCGAGGAAACGCATCCAGTCAACTGGCGGCCAGACCTGCTTAAACGTCGCAAGTTCTAAGTTCTATCCCCGATAGTGTTATATCTGTAGTCCAACAGTCTAATGTATAATTTAAGCGATAATTGCCCCGAAACAGATGCAATTAAATGAAATGGTTTGTTCCCATCGAATTCTACATCAAATATAATTTATTTTCAATTTTAAACAGTTTCAAGCTCCCGCACATTTTCGATCGAAGGATGGGATGGGGGCGGGCTGAATGTTCCGATCTTACGGTAATTTTGTTGTTGTTGCTCATGGGATGGAATACAATACAACTCCAGGGCGAAGGGGAGTGTGAGTGTGAGGTTGTTTTCGGTTGGTGATCGGTAATCGCTAATCGATGATCGCGCCCCACATAACCTTAAACCTAAAGGAGTGGGAGGGGAGTAAGCTTGGCTGGAACAAGGATTCATAGGTAGTCCCGATATTCTTATGGGATATTTGAGTTAACGGCTGTTTAATTTTTATATACACACATAAATATATTGATATAGTATATATACTATACCATCAACATATGGGGAATATTGAATTGATATATTTTTTTCCGAATTTGTGGTTTCTTTGATTTTTTTTTTTTTGTTATTTTACACAGAAATAATTTGCATTGTTTTTTGTAGCATAAATAATAGCATAGCATAATAATGTTATATTTGTTTGAAATATATATATATATATAGTTTTTCTATTGCCTGTCATGATTTTTGCTTGTTTCCTGTGTGTTCTTTCGGATCATCCTCCGGGTACGGTACGGCACTCTTTGCTATATAATTTAACAAAGATACAAAAAAGCATTCAACCTGGTTATATTATGGTACATACGTATGTTTTTTGTCTGTTTGTTTGTTGTTGTTTTTATTAATTTAAGATTATTATGTTGTCTAGTCCTTTGCATACATTTTTATCATTTCATGTTTTAAAATCACAAATAATTGTTGTTTGAAACAAATTTTCTTACATTCCCCCCTTCTCTCTCTGCTCTTCTTTTATCCATCTGTCCCTTTTCATTTCACATCCGTTTGTTTTTGTTTCTACCGTTAGTTAGAATCTATCTCTATCTATCGCTCTGTCTCGCTCTCTCTCGTGTCACGAGTGGCACCGGGTGGTGCCATTCCGCCCTACTGCCAAAACATCTGCGACTCTTCTTTCTGTCGTTTACCAGCACTTCATTCCAGCTCACTGCTTATCTATGAAATATATATCTTTATCTTCTTCTGTTTTGCTGCTCCGTTGTTTGTTTTTGTGAGGTGTATGCGCTGTTTTTCTGAGTGTTTTCCCAGAGAGAAACGCACAAAAAAAAGCTGCTTATATTTACAATTTGCCAAGGGCCGGTATTTCAAACGAATCAATTGGATACGAGACTCCATTCGATTCAATTCGGTTTCAAAATAATTACCGCCTTTAGGAATATCGTATTTAGAAAATTAAAAAAAAAATTAATATAATAAACACTCTTAAATGCCTTAGCCTAGATTTTGAAGTCACTAATGCAAGCGCACAGTCAGTAAATTTATAAACCTTTTTTTTCTCGTTTTTCTCATGGACTTCGTGCCGTGGCTGGGCCCGGATCGAGGCGGGGCGGAGACAAACTCTGGGGATAGGACCGGCCGGACAAGCATATAAAAAATTGACCGGAGGCGATTAATAAATAAATTTTATGACTTAGAAATAATGTTATTTAAAAAAATCCATGTCAATTTCTACTTTGGGTGCAGGAGGACGAGGAGGACGGTAGGGGAAAAGTGTCTGTTTTGAGGGACATACAATTTGTAGTATAATTGTGGTGTGGCTTCGGCTTCAAGCTGGATTCTTGATTTTGCTTAAAATATGTATATTCTAGCAACGTTGCCGGTGTATCTATCGATGGATGCGTCGTATCGTGTCTCTCTGTTTCCTGTCTCGTCCCGCAGCCTGCCAGCCTCGCTCGACTCCGTTCGCAGAACCATTACGCGTCTGGTCTGATCCTTCGTCCCCTTTTTTGTTGTTTGTGTGTTCAGAATTAGTTGTAAATTTTGATCGCCTTTTCAGAGAAATTTAGCGAGCTGCGCTTGCGTGACTTGTTGATGTGATCGAGGCCAAGGAAGGGCAACTGTCCGCTATTCGAGGTGCGGAAATTCTCCAAATTGATGACATCGTTGTCGTTCACCTCGGTGGTCAGGCCCGTATTGATCACGGTGAACTTGTAGTTCTCCCACTCCTTGTCCGGGACATTCAGACGCTTTTGAATGCGCTGCTTGAGGGCACCATAGGGTTCCCCGTGACGCGCCTTGGCGAGGAAGGGTACGCCAAACGAGTTGTACAACTCCTTGCTGAAATGCGCCACCGGCAAGAGATATTCATTCTCGGCCAGCTGCATCTCATCCGCGGGCACCTCCTCAACACGATAGATTTTCTGTGCACTCTGTGTGGTGGTGATCGCCGAGTCATTCGCCTTGAGCAGCGTGTCCAGCGGTATATCGTCCTTGCAGTGGGCCACAATCTTATGGTTGCTAACCTTCATCAGCCGAAGCTTCTTGCGGCTATTCTCCATGAAGGTTATCTTCTTGGCCGCCTCCTCCAGGAGCCCCTTAACGTTGTCATTCTTGTTTGGATAGAGTACAAGCTCCTTCTCCTCCTTCAGATCATTTGACACCCAAATGCACTTGAATTGCTTCTTGTTGTCCAGCTCATGGATGCTCAACGACAGACGCTGATAAAAGATACGCTTTGGTGTGCTCTGCTTCGTGTACGAGACCAGATCCTTGACCGTTCCCTAAACCACATGAAAGATACAACGATTAAGCGGGGGGGAGGATCGTTGATCGGTAGATACTACATACCTTGAATGTATAGGGCACCGCATTGCCCGCCGTCTCCTTGTAGTTGTTGATGCACATAAAGAACTGCAGCTTCTGTGGATCCGTATTGAGGCGCTCAGCCACCGCATTGGTAAGCTGATCGTAATTATAACGATTCGACAATTCCAAGACAAAGTCCGGTTCATTCGGATTACACTTGTCGCTGAATATGATCTCAATGCGATAGACCAGATCCAGAAAGAAGTCCTCAACCGTTGGCAGATCCAGTTTCATGTCAATTATCTCACGCTCAAAGATGAGTATCTGCCCCTGTAGATTATCGGGCGGCAAATAGAGCACACTCTCGATGGGATCATTCAGATTGGCGATCTTCTTGTCGCCATACTCATCAAAGACGGTCAGCTCGGTGTCCAGGTCGAAGCCGAGCTTGCGGTTCACCTCCGGACACAGATCGATAAGGCGTCGGCTCTGCGGTTGCTGTGTACATCCGATATAATTGAGACGTTTGTTCTTGGCATCGTAATACTTGAGGAAGAGCAGCACGTCTGACTTGGGATTGAAGGGGGCCAGCGGTTCGCTGCTGTCCTGGGGTGCCAGCTCGAGAAAGATCACCAATGGCTTCTGTGATGTGGGTATCTGTTCGATGGTGCGCGCTCCCTCCGCCTCAAAGTCGAAATAGAGAAACTTTTGATTCTGGGCGGTGCACATATTCCAAATACGCATTCGATCGCGCGATACGCCAAAGCCCTTGACAAACATTTCGACCAGCTCGTCGACGGTCTGGTTCTGCTTGAGCTTAAACGGACGCTGATGCGTCTTCTCCAGGTCGAAGAGGCGACGCTTCTGTTGGCCCTCAAAGTACTCCTCGAGTATGACATGAACGGACACATACAGATTGGCCTCACTGCGCTCCTTGCGACGCGCCATCTCGATGCGTTTCTCCAGATCGAGACGCTCGACCAGATCACTGGATATCTCACTCTCCGGTATATCGCCCAGGACACGATCCAGTTCCGATTGCCTGATGTACACCAGCATATAGGCGTTGCTGCATTTGGCATGGAACGAGATCTCATCATCCATGCCGCCATAATTCAGCTCAATGGCCTCCTGTTTGCGGCAGCTGGAGACCACATCGTCATCAAACTTGAACCAGCGACCATCGGCCTTTGGATTGATAAAGACCACATAGTGTCCGCCATGATTGTCGCCCGAATGCACCAGGACGGCATGCAGGACATAGTCCGCAGATGTCTTCTCACCCTCGGCCAGATAATGATCGAGATTGATTTGTTCGTAGAACTCGAAACGATCGTTGTACTTGATCGAGCTGTCCGTAATGGGATCGTATTGGAAGCGCATCAAATGCAAGTGCAGAACGGGCGGGAATGACGTGAAGATGACACCCTTACTGGCCTCCTACAAAAAAAAAACAATGAGACACGAATGAGAAACGGAATAAATATGCTGACTGGCAGACTCTGGCAGCAGGCAGAGTCTCTGAGGCACTCACCTGTAAGCCATGGACGCCAGCATCGTATTTGTTGTCACCCTCGAGGGTCTCGGAGGCGACATAGTCCTGAAATGATTCGTAAATGTTCTTTTTGTCTTTGATATTTAGCTGGATATCGTAGAAGGTCTCATAGCGTGTGCTGTTATAGTCAACATTCTTGCATTTGATATACGACGACATTTTCCCCTCAAATAGGCCCGGTATGGTGCCCTCGAGGCAGGTGCCCTTCATCTTCGACTCGAGCTTGTCGAGCAGAACGCGTAGGAATTCCTGAACATCGTGCTGCATGAAAGAGTCGAGTGTCTCCCAGCCAAAGGATTTGGTAAGCTTCTTGGTGCCCACCGGACGATCGCCGAACTGCAGCTCGTGGAATACACGCTGCAGGGAGAGGCCCACCGACTTGGTGCTATCGTCAGCCTCTGTGGGTATACGATAGACGGCCAGGCGCAGGGAATTGGTGAAGTAGAGCGTCTGCAGCAGGGAGTTCATGTAGCAGGTGGCCCCCTGATTCTTTAGGCCCACATAGCCGGTGTGCTTCTTCGAATCCCAGAGCACGCCATGCGGGGCATCGGCTATGACATGCACCTCCAATGTAATGCTGTTGTTGTGTATATAGCTCTTCTCCGAATCCTGCAGCTCCTGCCAAGTGATAAAGTTCGAATACCCATAGTCGTTCTCCTTCGAGTAGAACAAATGCTTGATGCGGGCACGCGTGAACGGCTGAGAATCGGCCTTGTGGCACTTGAGACGCAATTCGGCAATGGCATTGCACGACCATGTGGGCGAATCATTCTCCCCGTTGCACTGCAGAAAGAAGCCCAATGCCCGGTCGTTCGGTATGACCATTATCTTCCATGGCAGCATCCGTACATACACTGGCGGGGACAGACGCTGTGATTTCAATTGTCCCACATTGTCCACCGTATAGGAGAATGTGGTCTCCGAACGGAACTGATCCTCCTTGTTCTCGTCGTCCAACGACATTGTGTCCTGTTCGTTGGCAAACGATGAGGAGCTGCTGTCGGCCAGCAGCTGTTGTGGCGGCACGTTGCCGTTCTCGCTGGGCAGCTGGGTGACTGCACCGACCGCGTGCAATTGTGGCTGTATTAGATTTTTGAATTTGGGCAGCTGTGGGGGCGAGTTCTGTTGTTGGTTTTGATTCTGGAGCTGCTGCTGTTGTTGTTGTTGTTGCTGCTGCTGCTGCTGGTGAAGATCGCTAGTGATTATCTCGACCTCTTGGGTGTCCTGGGTGTCCATTGCTTCGATGGATTGTTCTGTTTCAATTTCCATCTTATTCGGGACTTGAATGGTGCTGGAAACAGGCGGTGTCGCCTCTCGGTTTCGACGGTATCACACTGTTTGTCTCCTCTTCTCCTTCCCCCTGTATGTTTTCGAGTATGCGCTGCTGATTGTATGGGCTGTATTCCCCCGTCGGGCTGGACTTTGTATGTCGCCGGGGGTCCTTGGAGATAGAGAGAGCAGAGCCCTTGCGCTGTTGCAGTCGTTCGATCGAAAAGGGTTTTCTGCAACAAATGGGTAAATGTCAAAATAACACAAACATCGAACCGCATACACACGCACACAAACACACACTCACACGCACACACACACGCACACAGAAGCTTGCGCCGACACCACATGGGCCCACACACAGACGCAAATGCAAACGCAATACAAACATATACACATGCAAATGCAAATGAATATATTCAAATATGCAGACACCCACGCACACATGCATAAATCATGTATAAGCAGCTTTTTTGTGCATTCTTGTGCTTTGGCAATGACTCGGTTAAAAATTTCACACTATGCATTTTATGCGGCGTTTTGTCATTATTATTTCGCAATTGCTTCTTTGCTGCACAAAGGCAGGAGGCGAAGAAGAAGCAGCAGCACCAGCACCAGCTGACCAATACACACAATTAATGCGTCGTCCCGTCGCCGCTGTGTTGCTGCCTCTATTCCTGCCTGCCACCCTCTGCTTTAGAGACATATGTACGCACATATGCATTTTATTTTTTATTTTTTGTCACAACACTTACCTCCTTTGCTGGTTTTCAATATTTTATCCTATTGTATTTAAATTGAACAATTTTTTTGTGACTCGCGCTCGTGGTCCGCACGCTCGCTGCGTGTTTGTCGGATTGAAGGGGTTATGGGCCGGGGAGAGGGTGGTGGACAGCCGCTAGATAAACTTGCAGATTTTCGCATATAAGTGTATGTGTGTGTGCTTTCTTTTCAGCCAACCTACACACTTCTTCAATGCACGGCAGCGTACGCTGTTTTACAAGTGTTGGTGCGTTTTTTAACTGTGTGCGTTGCACGTCGCCTCTTGAAAGAAAAGTTTTTGCCGAAAACCTATAATTTTGTATTGCCTTGCAATGTCGTATTTGAATTTAAAAGTTCTAGCCTCAGGACGTATTTCACTCGGCACTGTTATAGATTATACTGTTCTTTACACAAACTTTGTAACCAAATAAAAAACTAGTTCATCTATCCATTGGTTTTTTGTTTCTGCCTTGTGCCCAGCAGGCTTTTACAACGAAGCCTATATTTTGCACACACCTATACCTAGACGAGCGTGATTAGGGAAGCTTTTGAAGGAATCGAATGCTATCGATACGGCGATACATATCGAGAGAGAATGTCACCTATCGGCACTTCCGCGAGAATGGCTGACTATCGCCGCAGTTTATTTACCAAATTTGTTTAGATGTCTTTTCTATTAACTGCTGTGCTGCTTCCTTGTTAACCGGTGTGCAGATTATAGTTACGCCCTTTGTGGGACCATACTCCGATGTAATATGCGTGTCTGTCAGCTCGCCGTGGCCGTCGGCTGCTTGCACGTGCTCCTCAGCTGCTCGGCCAGCAATCATTGGGTGCTGAAGGAAGACGAAATTACCCAAAAGCTGGACTCGCCCTTTCACATGCGCGAGCCACAGAACCTAATTGCCTTTCTGGAGCAGATACGCTACAATGAGTACGTTGAGCGCTCCTACCTGGACCTGTTGCGAAAGCGGGAACAGATTGTCGAGCATTTGCGCTTCTCCATGCGCTTCGGGGAAGACCTGGCCGAGCAGGCCAAGTGTGCGATGGACTACTACATGCTAGAAAAGCGAATGTCCTATCTGAAGATCACACCCGATCAACTGAAGCGCATTAATCTTCCAGAGCAGAGCGACGCGAATCAACCGCACGGCAAGTCGGGCACTGGCACTGGCACGAAACAACGTACCCTGGAGCCCATCTGCAGCAACTATCATAAGCTGAGTGTTGGCCCGGCCACCTACGACCACCTCGAAAGCTTCCAGCCAAAGGTAATGGACTCCGCATATGTGGAGCGGGAGCATGACACCAATATCGGGACCGCTACCGTCGAACTGACGCGACGGTTTGCCGTTGACGGACTGCAGCATCATCCGGCGTCATGGAAATTCCACACGCTTAGCTCCTATTACTGGCGAATGCGGGGCAATGCTCGCGAGGCTCTACCCTGCGCCCGTCTAGCCACATTGCTGGCCCCGCCCATCTTTAAGGACATACCGCTGCTCAGTCTGGGTACAATACTCTTTCGGATGGGTCGCCTGATCGATGCCGATCTAATACTGACGGCTGCCGTCGAGCATGCCCCCAAGGTGGCGGAGAATCATGTGGTACTCGCCTCGGCGCTGGCCATGAAACATGACTTCAATCGCTCCCTGCAGCATTTCGATGAGGCCGAACGCCTCGATCCCAGCACCCTGCCACGCACCCAGCAGGTGCGCAACTTCATCAGCTGCCTGGAGAATCTCACGAAGAAGACCTCCAAGATGTACAGCTACGTGAAGTACATGAAGAACGAGGTAAAGGAGTTCAAGAAGCTCAAGTTTCATATATCACAGAACCATGAGCGACTCGTACAGCAGCAGCTGCCATTGGGTGCACGGCGCTTCCTCGACTCGAAGTCCAGCAACGATGATCTGCATCGTCGGGGCCAATACTGCAGTACGCGCACCCCAAACGGTTCCGATGAGCCGGTGCTCTTCTGTGATTTCTATTCGGACATGCAGATGCGGCTGGAGAGCAAGGACGTGGACATTGAAGTGCTCGAGCGAGATCTGAAGGCCAACACAGATGCGGTAATCCGACAGGTGTCGACTGAAATACGCAAGCAATTCAATCTCGAACAGCTAAAGGCAGCCAAGGCCCAAATGCCCGCCAAGGCCACAAAGTCAACGTAGAACCCGAACCCGAAGACGTGGTAGGCGGAGGGAGAGGAGAGCCACCGAATGCATTCCCTAACAAACAAACCTAAATATTCGCGTCACAAATTTGTTTTTAATCTGTTCAATAGTATTTACAACCGTGTGTGTGTCTGTCCCAGCATTGGGACCATTTAATGTGTACATATATATTATAATGACAAAGATATTCAATAAGTCATCAGGTAATAGCTTAATCGGCATCTAAGACTAGGCATGTAAGATGAGTCTGAATTTTTCACATCCCCAATACTCGTGTGGCATCGCACGAGCATTTGGCATTCGATCAACGCAGAACCATGACTTAGTATCCGCGTATTATATTAAGACTAGGCCTAGATTATGCATTACACATATAAAGAAATATATATATATTTGTTTCGTTTCGTTTTATAATTTTTGTAAACATAAGAACAGCCAGTAAGTTATGCATTAAACAAAGAGGCAAAAGAATAATCTGTGAATCACGTCACCATACAATCTCTTGGGTCTCGAGGGCGTTCAAAAGGGCGTTCAGGCTGTCGAATGAGTGTTTTTCACTTTGTTTGTTTTCTTCTGTCGCCTGCACTAGTAATCCGCTCCAGCCACTGTTGCGGGCGCCAAGATAGTCCATATCGAACTTGTTACCAATATGCAGGGCCTGGTCTGGGGCAATTTTTAAACGCTCCAAGGGCATATTAAAGATGCGCGAATCGGGTTTCATAACACCAGCCTCGTAGGAGGTCAGAATGAAGTCGAACTTACCGTCGAAACCCATGGCATGAAGTACTTGTGGTAGGGATGGATCGAAATTGGATATAATGCCCACGCATTTACCAGAATCGCGGACACGCTGAACCAATTCGGCTGCTCCTTCGACATGCCGCCAACCGGCGCTGGTGCGGAAAACCCTTACAAGCTGTTGCCCAATCGTAGCCAGCTTGTGGGCCGGCAGGCTGCCATCCACGCACCTAAACGTACCCGATACCAGTTGCAGCCACCAGGATTGCCAGTCAAGATTCGGTGAAGAGCGACCAAAATTTGGGTATTCTTTGCTCATGATTTTGAACTGTTGCCGAAAGCAGCTCTTCAGCTGCTGCCTGTCGAGGCCAGTCACTCCGCATTCGGCTGCTATCTTTTGGTATAGCTTTGGGGGATCTTCAAGCTTCAGTAGCGTGTCCGTTACATCAAATGTAACTAGTCGAAATCGTCGCAGATTTTTCGTAAATTGACAATTCAACGACATTTTGCTGCATTGTGACCAGGTTCTGAACGGCTAAAAATGCTGAGTTTATCGATATTCTCGATTTCTCTGGATGCAACAAAACTATAGTATCTCAATTTCGCCGTTTTTTTTCATGAGCCCGATGGAAGCGCCACTGCGGAAAACCTCCGTTAGCCACGATAGTGGTCAGAAAGAGGGGTCGGACATGCCCCAAAGTCAGGTTGCTCGTAGCCATAGTTTCTGCATTCAAAGTGTGCAACGTAAATAAAATAAAGGTAAATGTTAACTACGTGGACAACCTCTCCAAAATTAACGAAATTTTTTCCTGGATAGAACCCGATTTATCATGAATTTAGGTAAACAAATTTTGTGGCGGTCGCTTCTAGTTTTTTTTTTTAATGTTTAAAGTTTAGAGTTTTTCAGGCCAAAAATGGCTTGCTCTCTATTTCTATTACTCAACTCTATTTCCGACATATTTCGTTGATTTTCGAACATTATTTAGTTTGTTTACAAAATTTGTCTTCCTCTTCCAAGACGCAAAGACGCAGTAGTGTAAACGGCAGTTCTGCTTCTCTGCGTCTTTTCTGATATCGATAGGTAACGCACCAAGAGTAAAAAGCCTATTAAAACCAATATAAATAGTTTCGACTTTGAAGAACAGTAACATATCGACTGAGACAATACTTATGTCGAGTCTTTTATATCTACATATCTGCATAGGACAGTCTGGCAACGCTTGTCTGAAACGTGAATTCCATTTCATCTGAAATACTCTTCCGACCCGACCATTAAGGAGCATGCAGGAGTGCATAAACAACATAATGCACATTCTTTCTAAACTTATATAGTTGCAATTCTCTTTTTCATAAGAGCAAATTAAGAAAATATATAGATATATTTTTAAGTTCGTGTCGGCTTCGTCGCATAGTGCGAAATCAGTCAAAATCAGTTGGTAAAGGCAAGCGCTTTTGTTTTTTTGGGGTAATTCAGGAACTCTAGAGCGATTTAAGATTCACAAATTCTAACGAAAAATAGTGTAACAATTGGAGATATATATTAAGAAACCTCTAAATTGCGCTGAATTTCACTTTGCACACGTGGAGTACAATTTTTATTTTATTTCAAATGCAAATTATGCCATGAAAATATCTCAATTCGCTCAGAAGTGTAAGAGGCTTGTAGCTGTTTTCTTTGCAATCGTCAATGGTTCTCAGCCTGTAAGGTTTTATGGCCTATCTATCCGCTAGAGGAGGGCTTTAAAACTGGGCACGGGCCAAATGTCGGTGGTGGCTCCCTCTAGGGGTGATGCAGCGCTTGTGGCAGGCGGAGAAAGGAGGAGCGAGCGTTGACATTTGGGTTGTCACTTGGCTGGTCCGAGAGGGCTCTTGTCAGCTCGGGGCGGAAATGGCGTTCTTTTAAAATTTGGATCGCAAGCGGACAGCATCGGCTGCTCCAGAATATTAATAAAAAAAAAAGGAAAAATTAATACTCCGTAATTTGGTCTTATTCGGAAGAGCTACGCTACGGCTTCGCTACTGTGTTAGAAAGGCGCGAGTGATCGTCAAAAGCAGCGGTGTCTCGCGGAGGAAGCAGAATTGAGGAATCTCTTCGGCCACTGATCTCACGGGTAAGCGCAAGCCAAATTTGGGGTGTCCCTTACGCGCATATGCGTTGAGTTGCAGGCCAGTGAATGTTTTGTTTTTTTCGGCTAGGTTTGGCACCCAACGTACTCGACCGGGCGAAGCAGCTCGATTTGGAACAGCCGAGTTGCGAAGCGCAGCAAGCGAAAGGCGAGAGGCGCCCACAACTTAGTTCTCGCTTTCGTGCGCAGCCGCAACGACGTCGTCGGGCCTGCGAATTAAAATTCGGGAGTGCAGAGCCCCAAGCGTGTTGGCTGAGGGCTCCAATAGTTGATTAAGTGTCCAAGTTTGAGCCCGTATCTCGCTGTAACCCCCAAATGTGGTGGCCTAGAGTAGGAGAGGCAAGATAGGGCCGAGTATCGAGATTCTAAAAGCAGCTGATAGCTTGGTCCCAAGGGTGCCCGTACACAGGCAAGGGCAGTGACCCCCAAACGAAAGGGGAGATAAAGCAAACAGAGCAGAAACAAAAGTAAGGTGTCCGAAGTGAAAGGGCAGGGAGAAGGGGACTGAAGCCCCGCAAAAGTCCCGTACATCGCAGGGAGTGAACAGCAGTCGCACTTGCTGGCGTCGATCAGCGTAGGAAGAGAAAAGGGAGAAAGATAACAGCTAAGTTAGATTTAAGCTAGCGTAAGAGCAGGAAAAAAATAGAATAAGGAAAAAAAATGAAATAAGAAATATGAAACATTCGGAGTAGGCAGGGGCATGAGGAAAATTGCCTTTACAATCGGGAGCGGGGGAAGAGGAATAGCCGTGCAAAGCACGATTGCTTAAAATAAAACAACAGAAAAAAGGTAGTCAGGCCCACGGTATACTAATAAAGGTAGTCGTATCGGCTCGCTCGCTCTCTGTTTTGCTTCTTTCGATTCAGTCTGTTGTGAACAGTTGTGAGAGTATCTCTCTCTCTTCTGTCATTTTGACACTTACGAATACCTTCTTTGCTGCTCTCTATGCGACTACCTTTATTAGTGTACTCTGGTCAGGCCTCTCACGCTCAAAAAGAGAAAAAAGTAATAACAAAAAAAAAAATAGAACAAAAATAGAAAAACCCACCAATGGGCATTGCCAAACTGGAAATGCCCCCCAAATCTTTGTAAAATTTTGCCTCAGCTTGCAGATACCATCGGAAAGCGCTTTCGTCGGTGGATCGCAGCCAAGGTGAGTGTTGGCAACATATTTTCTTGTTATTTATACTACCTTTATGTTTGGTGGAGCGGAAGGCTCATGCCAGAGTTCCTCCCGTTTTGTTTACGGTTTTCTTTTGAGCCTGAGCAGAAATTTAATTGGTTTTATTGTAACGTCCGAATAACTCGTTAGTTTTAGCTTTGCATTTTTTTTATGGTACTAGTTTTATGCCCCGTCATCCTATGTTTAAGTTAGTTTTAATAAATACAACCTTTATAATGTATAACTAGATTTTTTCTTATGATCTCCTCTCCTAAGCCCCTGTAGGTTCTGCCTGAGCGTTTAAGGGGTCATGACGATTATTTCAGAGGAATGTTGTGGCCAAGGCAGGGGGGGCAAAGTGGTCCTCACAACCATCCGAGGATAGTCCGTCCGCCTAATTGTCCATCGTCCTGTTCTTGTGGTCGTACGTAGTGTTCTCTGTCCGGTAACTGTTCATTTGGCTTG
>JAWNKY010002732.1:0-10175 GCA_035041765.1 Drosophila algonquin
AAGTGATTTGCCACTCTCATGAATCAGCTGTTTTTTGTAAACAGCGCCAATTTTGAAAATTAAACTAAAATTAAAAAAAGGAGTGAAAGTAATTCTGACGATGAAGTGATTGTGTTGGTAGCGGCACATATGGTTATAAGACGAAGTACAGCACAGTTGGAGGCGCCAAAATGTCCAAATTATCAAAATGCTCATTTTCCGTGATCCGCTAAAGACATGATATTGCCTCAACTGCTTTTATTAAAGCAATCCTCTCCTCACTTTAAACATTTGCATATCTCTTTTTGGTTTTGCGCACAAATTTTACCCCCACCTTTCACTTTGACTTCAGTAAAAATAGGCACATATATTTTACTGGCACCCCTATCAGCTGTTCTCACAGTCCACATTCATGTGAATATCGATACTATCGATACAAATTCGTGGATCCCGTTTACGTTGCTGGATACTGACTCCAGGAAAACACAAACGAAAAATTACTGGCCCCGTTTTTTTTATATGAAGTTTGGCAGTAATTTTTAGTTTTCGCGGTGCTGGATACCCAGCTTAAAGTATAAACACATGAATTTCCTTTAGTATCCTAATAATGCCAGGAATGATTTTATCTGATTTCTAATTTGCTGCATTGGATCGACTTGATTTAACGCCCCTATTTCAGGAATTCTGTCTTGTCCAACTGAAGTTTGACATTTGGGATTTTTAGTTTTGCAAATTCTTCGAAAAGGTTGTTCGTTAACCTTTGGCACGTTGCGAGTGCATTACTTAGCCTTACTTACTTATATCCTTCTTTTCTGCCTCTACCTCCTTGGAGGCAAAATACAGTGTTGCAATTGCTGACCATTACTATTGGCCAATTGCACACGATTGCAGAACTGCCGCTCTTGCTTTCGGCTTACGAAAAATGTCTTCAAAACGCAAAAATTTTCGTCTGCAATAAGAAAATTAAACGAGTTTTTACAAAAAACAAATCTTAATTGCAGAAGGATTTATCCGTTAAGATAAATTTGACATAATCCCCAGTGTAGTTCAGCTTGTGAACTCCTTATAAATAAATTTTTTGTAGCCCAACTTTAAATTTGACTTTAAAAAATTTGGTCAGGGCAATTTGGTCAGTTTTAGTAATAACAGCTGACGCTGACCGATTTGTTTACCGTGTACCGAAGACAATGGGATAAGCTCCAACCAATTACATACCAAAGACAATATAAACACTAAGATGTGCCGCGCCATACAAAATTTTTAGATCGATTTCTGACGGGCAGGAATTTATTCCTGCTTGAAAAAGAGAGAGACAAATAGACGGAGAGACAGAGAGCGCTTAAGTGCATACGTTCTGTACGTGAGGCTGAGCTTTAACTGTATGTGTGCACATATTGTAGGACTGCTTGTTTGTATTGGTTGTTGACGACGCCGCTGTCGAAGAGAACACGCCCTGCAGTACTGGCGGTAGCGATTGACCATGCCGAACTACCCACTTGGGTGGTTCGTAAATGGGTACCTTCCGAAGTAACTCTTTGGTAGGCGAACGCCGAACCATTCAAAGAATAGAAAATAATTTATCTCTGTATACTCTACAACCCACCGCGTACCACCCATCGTACTAGTTCGGTGGGCTGCAGCGTTTCACCAGTAGACGAAAGAAACGAAAAAAAACCAAGAGAGCAGGTAGCCTAATAGCCTTTTTACACTACGGTTGAGTTATTGAGTTTCGGGCAAGTTTTGGTTGCGTTTAGTTGAGTTTGTTCGATTTTCCGAATATTTCAACCCTGATATGCCTGTCGTGGAATTATCAGCACTAGTTACAACAAAAATTGGCAGCTCAAAATTTAAATTTTGGCGCGTAAGCAATATGGCTGGGGAAAAAGGTACAAACAATTGTTAAAACTAATACTTTAAACCAATTTTATTATTAAAAACCATATAAACAATGTGGTCGATTTCTAAAATTCGGTCGGAAAAACTTAGCCAAACGCTAAATTGAATTATTATAAATAAATATAAATTTAATTATTATAAACAATTGCCAATTTAAAAATTTTTAATTTTGGTGCATATGTAGTGTACATATACATATAGCCAAAATTCAACATATTTGCAATTGCAGCCGTGCAATTTCCCTGCGGAAATTTTCCTTCAAAAATGGATTTCAAGGTTTGTCGTAAAGTCCATATGCGTTTCTTGGAAATTTGATCCAAATACTATACAGTTGCTGCAGACAACGTCGCCAACTCCATACATTGCAGCTTCATTATCATGTCTTGCTCTGCCACATAGAGCATCAATAATTCCTCGATATTCATATTAATAAAAATTAAAAAAACCAAATTTTCGCAGACAAGCACGTGCTTGCAGCCGAAACTCAATAACTCAATAACTCAATAACTCAACTTTGGCATAGTGTAAATCCAAATTCTGAGTTATTGAGTTACCTATCGATAAATGTGGTAACTCACTGTAGTGTAAAAAGGCTATAAAATCACTAACCATACAATAAACAAAATAAATAATAACAAAATAAGCGAGAATACATGTGCACAAATACACTCTCACGACTCGCCGAGGAGCTGATCCACACATGCACAACACGCAAAATAAGCGAGAATACATGTGCACTCATACACTCTCACGACTGGTGTAGCTGGTCTCCTGGTGTAGCTGATGTCAGACTGCCGTGCGGTCATTTTCGCTACATGAATTGTCATGTCTATATATTGTATGGTTAGTGCTAAAATGATGCTGCGCTACTCTGTTTTCTATTTTCTTTCATGCTTTCAGACATTCCATTGCTGGAATATTCTATTGCTTTGCTTTTGGCTTCAGTTAGTGACGAAACGCGTGTTCAATTAGAAGTGCGACAAGTAAAAGTGAATTACAGATTATTATACAATAAAGTCAGTAAACCAATGGTAAGACAAAGTCAACTTAACATAACTTTACAGCAGCTCAAGAAGGAACTAAAGTAGAAATATGCAGAAAAAAATAAAATTTTGAGAACATCCAAATGAAAAATATGGAGGAATTGGGAATGGCCGTGTTTAAAAATGGAAGTTCTGTAGTGTTGCTTGGTAAGCTGATTCTTTTTTTTGTTTTCATTTTTTCCGCCTATTACTTATATTTATGTTTTATATTTATACATTGATGCAATAACTGTTGAGGCCGGGACTGGGCTATCTGAACTCCAAAACTAAAAACAAAAAATATTTTAAAGATACTAATAAAAATATTAATGTAAATGGCAACAACCCAAACAACCCTAAAAAAAATTAAATACACAAAAATGTATGAAATAAATGAAGTTATGTACTGAACATTCTAAAAATTGTTTTCCTTGTTTTCTTAAAAATATATTTTATATAAAAATATTTCTTAAAAATTTTAATGTAAATGGCAACAACCCAAACAACCCTAAAAAAAATTAAATACACAAAAATGTATGAAATAAATGAAGTTATGTACTGAACATTCTAAAAATTGTTTTCCTTGTTTTCTTAACCCACCCGATGGGTACCCATTTCACAACCCACCTGGCGGATACCCATTTCACTACCCACCATGCGTTTACCCATTTCACTACCCATTAGATGGGTACCCATATCGTCACCACCAGAAGACCACCCAAATCACTAGTACGCGGTAAACGAAGTGGTGTCACTGGTCCCCATGTCCTATGACATTGCGGGTAAAAATGGAAATGAAGTAAAGCATTGCGTAGGGTTTGTCGGCGAACCAGCGGTGGTCTGTTATAGGTTGGCGATATCACCACCGCCGAACTAGTACGCAGTACTGCAGGGTCGGTACACGTACACACACATGTGTACTTACAGTTCAGTGTGTACTCATACAAGCAAGCTCATTCTATTGATATCTGCGACCGAACTGGAGTTCGTGCGAGCGAGATAGCGCTTCTTCAAAAATCAAACCCACCCTGCAAAACAGAATTGTATGAGCTTTGGACATCTTAGTGTTTATATTGTCTTTGTACATACGATATCTTCATCATGTATTTACCATTAAATACGTACACACCGCCGCTGGAGGCAGACCCGACTACGACTATAATTATTACTCTCTTTCCATACTACTGATCGCCACTGAAGGCTTCAATTTCGATTCTCATTATTTATGTAGTTTTAAGGTCAAGATTCGTGTAGTATTAAGTCCTTATTCAAATAAACCCGCAAACGAAGGCACTAGCACAATCGCTATGCACTAAGACAATCGATATATAAAAAATGGGGGCGGTCACATTGATCACTATCGATTGGACAAGAAGATCGAAAGCGGGGTGAGAAGGCACCACGCCGCTCCAAGAACGGGACTCTAACGCAGACCACGAACGAACGCGCACGCCATCACCCAGAGTTCTCGGCTTCTGAAACCGCACACGCGCCCCTAGCCGACACCTTAATCCGTACAACGCGCAAGTAAACAAAGCCACGATCAATGAGTCATTCGGCCGCGTCATATTTGGTTTGAATCTGTCCTGTCTCTCAGTGTCTATTGCTACGCGAGTAAGTAACACCGTCAATAGCCTGCAGATCCCACATTCCCCCAGCTAAGTTTATATATTCAAGTAAGTCAACCTCTTCTCGTGGTGCAGAAAGGAAAACAAATTAGAGCCCAGTATTAATAAAGTTCCGAATTAAAAATACAAACATTACAAAGTCGTTTTTTTAGAAGTCGAGGCTCGAACCTCCATCACGCTAATCTTCGATTCCCATACGAGCCCTGCGATCACGCCGTACGACCGACCCACCTGCCACGGTACTGTTACATCCTCTTGCCTAAGGTCTCCTTATCAACTAAAAATCTCTTGCAGACGACCCACGACAGGCTGAGCTTACCCCAGCCTGAAATAGGTTCCTTACAAGCGGAACTGGCAAACAAATTAAAATTTTTGTGCATAACATCACAAGTAATACTGAATAACAGCTCGGATTATGCTGGCAAATAGCGCGTGACAGAACAGCTGGCTGAAAATTAATTTTTCCCGAAAAAATGCTATTCAAAATATAAGTGGAACAAACTAATTGTTTGACCGTTACCTATTTAATTTTTTAACAGGGGCATCTTAGATGTCTTGATCTCCTTCGGCCTTCGGGCCGAATATGGAGCGGAAGGATGAGCAAGCGACGGTTGGGATGTCTCCCCAAACGTCGGTGTGAAGCGTGGCTGCTACCACCAGCGGGTACGGGCACCTCTGAGGTGTTGGGAGCAGGTCAAATCAGTTGCAATACTACTGCCGCAACCCCCCGCTGTAGGATTAGCCGCGCAGGTGACATTGTCGAGGCAGGCTCGGACCTGGAGAGCGAGCTATCCATCATGCAGCTGAGTCCAAAGCAAGGCGGATATCTGACAGGAGGAGAAATCCAAGCTAGCTTAAGCCAAGTTGCCCCAGATGAGTTGCTAGCTACCTAAAGTCAGCGCTCGACAGACAATGCCGTCACTCCGGCAAGCAAAGCTGTAATGCGGGACCAAGAGAGCGGACCAACTCCGACTTCAACACAGAATTGAGTAATTAAGAATCAATCGATTTAAGATCTTGGAGGGACCAATTATTCCAGTCTTTAAATAAAGTTATAAGGAGTGCAGCGAATGTAATATAACCGGTTGAAACCTAAAATGTGTGCATACACAGTTTTATCTCAGCCTCATAAATAGGAAGAGATAGCGGTTGGCTGTAGAGCGCTCTCTCTCTCTTTGCTTGGGCCCAGCACTGGACCCAGGCGAAACAAAATGTATAGTGATATACATCCGGCTATTTATTATTTTGACTATTACTATTTACTTCTCTCCTACTGCGCACGATTAGTAGAACCGTATTCTGCCACGATACGCGCGGAAAATAAGTAAAACGAGAGAAAATAACCGCTTTCTATATTTTTGGCCGGCGTCAACGCGAGGATGACATCTATCATCGCTCAGTGCTGGTATTGCAGAGTATCTTTTTCTCCAT
The DNA here is from genome assembly GCA_035041765.1 of Drosophila algonquin. Lineage (NCBI taxonomy): Eukaryota > Metazoa > Arthropoda > Insecta > Diptera > Drosophilidae > Drosophila > Drosophila algonquin. The sequence continues at coordinate 5,957 of JAWNKY010002732.1, forward strand.
CACTATACACACTACATATGTACATACAGCTGCGAAAAAAATAATAGCACCACCCCCGCAAGCAATTTTTAAATAGTTGCCAAACTCACATTTTTAACTTTATGGAAACTTTAAGCACATTTTTAGAGATGGAAATCTCTTATGAACATATGAATATAAAAAAAACTTCTTCCATTTTAACGTTTTTAAGTTATTTGAGGAAATTCATTGCAAGTGATCAAATTAAGCGAAAAAAATAATAGCACCACTTTTCAAAAATGGAATTAAAAACAAAAGAATGACCAAAAAGTAACAAATTCATTAATTAACTATTGAACTATTATTACCAAATCTATAATTATTATTTAATATTTAGTACAGTGTCTTTTTTTGGCAATAACAGCTGCGTAGCGTCTTGGCATGGAATCAATCAAGTCCTGGCATTGTTTTAGGACCAGAACTCTGTAATTTATACCCAAAGTGATCCGATAGTGGCTGGCTAGGAAGTAGCAACCGCCTTCTTGACGTAGGACCACATTTTTGATGGGATCAGGTCAGATGACTGAGCAGGCCACTCCAGAACGTTCACACAGTTTGCCATAACCCATTCCTTTGCTTTCTTGTTGGTGTGTTTTGGGGTCACAGTCCTGTTAAAAGACCCATACGAACGGACTTCCATATTATGCAAAGGGTAGCAGGTAGCATTACGTCTCCATGATATTCACCTACACGTGCTAATCCATGATGGTTTTAATCCAACCTATTGTACCTACTACATAGTGGAAGAAGCAGGACCATACCATTACACAACACCCTCCATTCATAATGGTTTTTGTGATGTATTGGGGATTATATAAACTTTTTTGTAAACTTCATGCGCTTAGTAAAATGTGTCGCGTTTAAAAGTGGTACCTTTCTTGGGATGCAGGTTTTTATTTTATGTTTCCTAAGATATGTGCGAACTTATTGATCCTTCGCATTTATTTTAAGCTCGGTAGCAGACTTGAAGGGATCCTTCTTGCTTTGACAAACCAGTCGTTTGAAATGAAGAGGGGTCATAGCTCGTCTTCGTCCGCGTGTTTCAGCCTTTTTTTCATATATATTAAGCCATTTTTAATCATTTTATTGGAGCATCCTACTAATCGACCAACTTCTCTATAAGTTTTTTCGTCTAATATCAGTTTTTTGATCAGATCTCGCATCTCCGCAGTGCAATGCTTTCGACGTCCCATTGTAATAATTATTATTAACTTTTATGACAGAAGCAATGAAATCTTAGTCAAAACTAATGAATAAGTGGCTTCTACAAAGACAATTTTGACAAATATAGAAGCTTCACTAAGAAAATGGCTAGTGATGCTCTTTTTTTCGCCATTTTTTGGGTCTTTTTTCTTAAAATCCCAAAAAAATATATATAGACAGAAATTTGAAGAACGGTAACGTAGTTTTTGTTTATGGGGAATACTAAGCAATATAAAAAAAATCACAACTTAATTCGCATTTTTTTCTATCACGAACAAAATGTGTAGTAGTGGTGCTATTATTTTTTTTCGCAACTGTACATACATATGTATGAATTTCTAATTTTTAATGTGTAAATTAAATAATAAAAACATCAAAATTTTTAACTCATTGAATGCATTTAGTTTTCATATAGAAATAAATAACATTTTAAAGATATTATTCCTCAAAGTTTGGAGCAGCACTCTTCGTTTTTGAGTAGTCCCTCACAGGAGAATAGAACTGAAAATAAATGATGTGTTGTTAGTATCAATAATATGTACATACATGTGTATAAATAAAAAACAAAATACATACATATGTACAAGGTAACTATATAATCATTTTTCTTATTGAACGTACAGATGTACTTAAAGAAAATACTTATGTATATGCATATGCATTTAAATCCATATATGGGCATTTCTCTGATGTCGCACGGGACGTTCGTACGCATTTCAAGTTGTAAAAATGTCAAAAAAAAACCGATTTTCAAAATTGTTTTACCGTTATGATTCGCCACTTGACTAGCTCTATAGCTGGTGCTAAGGGCGATTTTGGGCTACTGTTCGTTTTTGGGATATTTGCAAAAAAGCATGGTATTCGCACGGGACAAATATAGAAGTGGTTTTCGCGGCGACCAATTCAAACTCAGATTTCAGCGAAATTTGCGGCGATATATTTATGCGAATTTCTGATTAATGTTCTGCATTGATGACTCTTTAAAATGGTTATAATTTTAAGCATGTATGGTTTGTAGTTTTATTTTAGTTAAATTTAAGCCTCTGTCGCACGGGACAAAAATTTCTTGGCTTTATAAATGTTACATAAAGTCCGTTAAACGAAATTGAGAAACTTTTCTGGGATTTTTTTTAGATAGTTCAATATGTAAGGGAGACTTTGAGGAAAAACTTTTCTCAAGAATCATCTTTCTTATATGCGTAAAAAATAATGGAAAACATGACAAAAAAATACCAAAAAAAGTGAACTTTTGCTAATTTTAATAGGTTTCAGATAAAAGTTAATGATATTATCTGTCAGTTAATTAAATTGGCGGATTTTCAATATCTTTTAAAAATAAAATCCCGAGAAAACTATATTCAAATGCGTTTTTATTGATTTTTAATTTTTGGTCTCGGTGGACCTCGTCAGAGAAATGCCCATATACATGTATGAAAACATATGCGCAAATATTTTAATAAGAAATAAAATCAGTTCTATGATTAATGAAAATTTTAAAGTAACTGGTCGATCTGCTAAATGAATATGTGAATTTGAAAAGGTACCTTGTATTGTTTGTCTTTGTACTCTTGCCATGGTTCTGGGTTAGTTGAGCGATTCCATGTCACATCTGGATTTCTGGTAGCTAGACGAGCCATATAATAAACAGCACCAATGGCTCCTGCCGCAACACACACGTAAAGTGGGATCAACTATAAAATGAACTGATTATATAACTAACAAAAATCTAAATTTTAAAATATTTAACTTACTGCAGGATTTTCTTAAGACTTTGTAACCCAAGCCCTTGCATTTTGATAAAATACTAGAGGAAAAAATTGCCAAGCCAAGTTAAATTACACAGCTAAAAATTACCCAAAAAACAATTACCTAACTCTCTTTTCTATGGAGAAAATAGGTGTGACCAGAGTTATATATAAATTAAATCTTTTTAGTATTTTCGTAGAACGACATTTAACAGAATTTGTACACCCTGGAAATTTTTATTGACCGGCAATTACACGGATACACTTATGATCTTAAAATCTTACTGTAACATTGGAAATAATTATTTATTGCTAATTTGTTGATGGAAATGTTGTTTTTAACGTTAAATATTTAAATTACATGTAATACCCTTTTTACACTACCGCATCAATGACAAGGGAGAAAAAATGATGCGCTTACACCAGCAGTTCGGCCTGCAAATGTCATAAAAACGCATTGAATAAGAAGAAAATAGCCCATGCAATTTTATTGAAATTAAAAGAAATTACCAGAAACGTTTCATTACGAGCACCCAATTATGGAACTTGTTAATTATGGAGCTTCTTATATCCACAGAGCTCTTATGGACATCATTGTCGCATTTTCCATTTAAAGGCTGGTATCCAGCACCGCGAAATTTTACTGAAAGCAAACTGCTCATTATATCGGATATGTGCAACTCAGCTAATGTAATGTGACCAAGAACCTAAAAAGTGATTTGCCACTCTCATGAATCAGCTGTGTTTTGTAAACAGCGCCAATTTTGAAAATTAAACTAAAATTAAAAAAAGGAATGAAAGTAATTCTTACGATGAAATCATTGTGTTGGTAGCGGCACATATGGTTATAAGACGAAGTACAGCACAGTTGGAGGCGCCAAAATGTCCAAATTATCAAAATGCTCATTTTCCGTGATCCGCTAAAGACATGATATTGCCTTAATTGCTTTTATTAAAGCAATCCTCTCCTCACTTTAAACATTTGCATATCTCTTTTTGGTTTTGCGCACAAATTTTACCCCCACCTTTCACTTTGACTTCAGTAAAAATAGGCACATATATTTTACTGGCACCCCTATCAGCTGTTCTCACAGTCCACATTCATGTGAATATCGATACTATCTATACTCTATACTATACTCCAGGAAAACACAAACGAAAAATTACTGGCCCCGTTTTTTTTATATAAAGTTTGGCAGTAATTTTTAGTTTCCGCGGTGCTGGATACCCAGCTATACCCGGTAGTTTTATTG
>JAWNKY010002736.1:0-10156 GCA_035041765.1 Drosophila algonquin
TAAGCCGTCATGTAGAGGTCAGAGGTCATGTAGAGGTCAAGGTCATGTAGAGGTCAGAGGTCATGTAGAGGTCAGAGGTCATGTAGAGGTCAAGGTCATGTAGAGGTCAAGGTCATGTAGAGGTCAAGGTCATGTAGAGGTCAGAGGTCATGTAGAGGTCAGAGGTCATGTAGAGGTCAGAGGTCATGTAGAGGCCATGTAGAGGTCAAGGTCATGTAGAGGTCAAGGTCATGTAGAGGTCAAGGTCATGTAGGAGGTCAGAGGTCATGTAGAGGCCATGTAGAGGTCAAGGTCATGTGGAGGTCATGTAGAGGTCAGAGGTCATGTAGAGGTCAAGGTCATGTAGAGGTCAGAGGTCATGTAGAGGTCAAGGTCATGTAGAGGTCAAGGTCATGTAGAGGTCAGAGGTCATGTAGAGGTCAAGGTCATGTAGAGGTCAAGGTCATGTAGAGGTCAAGGTCATGTAGAGGTCAAGGTCATGTAGAGGTCAAGGTCATGTAGAGGTCAAGGTCATGTAGAGGTCAAGTAGAGGTCAAGGTCATGTAGAGGTCAGAGGTCATGTAGAGGTCAAGGTCATGTAGAGGTCAAGGTCATGTAGAGGTCAAGGTCATGTAGAGGTCAAGGTCATGTAGAGGTCAAGGTCATGTAGAGGTCAAGGTCATGTAGAGGTCAAGGTCATGTAGAGGTCATGTAGAGGTCAGAGGTCATGTAGAGGTCAAGGTCATGTAGAGGTCAAGGTCATGTAGAGGTCAAGGTCATGTAGAGGTCAAGGTCATGTAGAGGTCAGAGGTCATGTAGAGGTCAAGGTCATGTAGAGGTCAAGGTCATGTAGAGGTCAGAGGTCATGTAGAGGTCAAGGTCATGTAGAGGTCAGAGGTCATGTAGAGGTCAAGGTCATGTAGAGGTCAAGGTCATGTAGAGGTCAGAGGTCATGTAGAGGTCAAGGTCATGTAGAGGTCATGTAGAGGTCATGTAGAGGTCAAGGTCATGTAGAGGTCAGAGGTCATGTAGAGGTCAAGGTCATGTAGAGGTCAAGGTCATGTAGAGGTCATGTAGAGGTCATGTAGAGGTCAAGGTCATGTAGAGGTCAGAGGTCATGTAGAGGTCAAGGTCATGTAGAGGTCAAGGTCATGTAGAGGTCAGAGGTCATGTAGAGGTCAAGGTCATGTAGAGGTCAGAGGTCATGTAGAGGTCAAGGTCATGTAGAGGTCAAGGTCATGTAGAGGTCAGAGGTCATGTAGAGGTCAAGGTCATGTAGAGGTCAGAGGTCATGTAGAGGTCATGTAGAGGTCATGTAGAGGTCATGTAGAGGCCATGTAGAGGTCAAGGTCATGTAGAGGTCAAGGTCATGTAGAGGTCAAGGTCATGTAGAGGTCATGTAGAGGTCAGAGGTCATGTAGAGGCCATGTAGAGGTCAAGGTCAGAGGTCATGTAGAGGTCAGGGTCATGTAGAGGTCAAGGTCATGTGGAGGTCAGAGGTCATGTAGAGGCCATGTAGAGGTCAAGGTCATGTGGAGGTCATGTAGAGGTCAGAGGTCATGTAGAGGTCAAGGTCATGTGGAGGTCAGAGGTCATGTAGAGGTCAAGGTCATTTTGAGGTCAAGTAGAGGTCAAGGTCATGTAGAGGTCAGAGGTCATGTAGAGGTCAAGGTCATGTAGAGGTCAAGGTCATGTAGAGGTCAAGGTCATGTAGAGGTCAAGGTCATGTAGAGGTCATGTAGAGGTCAAGGTCATGTAGAGGTCAAGGTCATGTAGAGGTCAAGGTCATGTAGAGGTCAAGGTCATGTAGAGGTCAAGGTCATGTAGAGGTCAGAGGTCATGTAGAGGTCAAGGTCATGTAGAGGTCAAGGTCATGTAGAGGTCAAGGTCATGTAGAGGTCATGTAGAGGTCAGAGGTCAAAGGTCATGTAGAGGTCAGGTCAGAGGTCATGTAGAGGTCAAGGTCATGTAGAGGTCATGTAGAGGCCATGTAGAGGTCAAGGTCATGTAGAGGTCAGAGGTCATGTAGAGGTCAAGGTCATGTAGAGGTCATGTAGAGGTCAAGGTCATGTAGAGGTCAAGGTCATGTAGAGGTCAGAGGTCATGTAGAGGTCAAGGTCATGTAGAGGTCAAGGTCATGTAGAGGTCAAGGTCATGTAGAGGTCAGAGGTCATGTAGAGGTCAGAGGTCAGAGGTCATGTAGAGGTCATGTAGAGGCCATGTAGAGGTCAAGGTCATGTAGAGGTCAAGGCCATGTAGAGGTCAAGGTCATGTGGAGGTGTTGTAGAGGTCAGAGGTCATGTAGAGGCCATGTAGAGGTCAAGGTCATGTGGAGGTCATGTAGAGGTCATGTAGAGGTCAAGGTCATGTGGAGGTCAGAGGTCATGTAGAGCTCAAGGTCATGTAGAGGTCATGTAGAGCTCAAGGTCATGTAGAGGTCATGTAGAGGTCAGAGGTCATGTAGAGGTCAGAGGTCATGTAGAGGTCAAGGTCATGTAGAGGTCAAGGTCATGTAGAGGTCAAGGTCATGTAGAGGTCAGAGGTCATGTAGAGGTCAGAGGTCATATAGATGTCATGTAGAGGTCATGTAGAGGCCATGTAGTGGTCAAGGTCATGTAGAGGTCAGAGGTCATGTAGAGGTCAAGGTCATGTAGAGGTCATGTAGAGGTCATGTAGAGGCCATGTAGAGGTCATGTAGAGCTCATGTAGAGGTCATGTAGAGGTCAAGGTCATGTGGAGGTCAGAGGTCATGCAGAGGTCATGTAGAGGTCAGACGTCATGTAGAGGTCAGAGGTCATGTAGAGGTCAGAGGTCACGTAGAGGTCAGGTCAGAGGTCATGTAGAGGTCAAGGTCATGTAGAGGTCAAGGTCATGTAGAGGTCATGTAGAGGCCATGTAGAGGCCATGTAGAGGTCAAGGTCATGTAGAGGTCAGAGGTCGTGTAGAGGTCATGTAAAGGTCAAGGTCATGTAGAGGTCAAGTAGAGGTCATGTAGAGGTCAGAGGTCATGCAGAGGTCAGAGGTCATGTAGAGGCCATGTAGAGGTCATGTAGAGGTCATGTAGAGGCCATGTAGAGGTCAAGGTCATGTGGAGGTCATGTAGAGGTCAGAGGTCATGTAGAGGTCAAGGTCATGTGGAGGTCAGAGGTCATGAAGAGGCCATGTGGTGGTCAAGGTCATGTAGAGGCCATGTAGAGGTCAAGGTCATGTAGAGGTCAAGGTCATGTAGAGGTCACAGGTCATGTAGAGGTCACAGGTCATGTAGAGGTCAAAGGTCATGCAGAGGTCTTGCAGAGGTCATGTAGAGGTCAGAGGTCATGTAGAATCAAGGTCATGTAGAGGTCATGTAGATACCATGTAGATATCATGTAGATATCATGCAGATACCATGTAGATACCATGTAGATATCATGTAGATAACATGTAGATATCATGTAGATGTCGTGTAGATGCCATGTAGATACCATGTAGAGAGCATGTAGATAGCATGTAGATACCATGTAGATAACATGTATATATCATGTAGATATCATGTAGATGTCGTGTAGATGCCATGTAGATACCATGTAGAGAGCATGTAGATAGCATGTAGATACCATGTAGATAACATGTAGATATCATGTAGATATCATGTAGATATTATGTAGATATCATGTAGATAGCATGTAGATGTCGTGTAGATACCATGTAGATATCATGTAGATATTATGTAGATATCATGTAGATAGCATGTAGATATCATGTAGATACCATGTAGATATCATGTAGATAACATGTAGATATCATGTAGATGTCGTGTAGATATCATGTAGATATCATGTAGATATCATGTAGATATCATGTAGATATCATGTAGATATCATGTAGATATCATGTAGATATCATGTAGATATCATGTAGATATCATGTAGATATCATGTAGATATCATGTAGATATCATGTAGATATCATGTAGATATCATGTAGATATCATGTAGATATCATGTAGATACCATGTAGATATCATGTAGATATCATGTAGATATCATGTATGATAACATGTAAATATCATGTAGATATCATGTAGATATCATGTAGATATCATGTAGATATCACGTAGATATCATGTAGATATCATGTAGATATCATGTAGATATCACGTAGATACCATGTAGATAGCATGTCATGTGGAGGTCATGGTCATGTAGAGGTCAAGGTCATGTGGAGGTCATGGTCATGTAGAGGTCAAGGTCATGTAGAGGTCAGAGGTCATGTAGAGGTCAGAGGTCATGTAGAGGTCAGAGGTCATGTAGAGGTCAAGGTCATGTGGAGGTCAGAGGTCATGTAGAGGTCATGTAGAGGTCATGTAGAGGTCATGTAGAGGTCAAGGTCATGTGGAGGTCAGAGGTCATGTAGAGGTCACGTAGAGGTCATGTAGAGGTCATGTAGAGGTCAAGGTCATGTGGAGGTCAGAGGTCAGGTCAGAGGTCATGTAGAGGTCAGAGGTCATGTAGAGGTCAAGGTCATGTGGAGGTCAGAGGTCATGTAGAGGCCATGTAGAGGTCAAGGTCATGTGGAGGTCAGAGGTCATGTAGAGGTCAAGGTCATGTGGAGGTCAGAGGTCATGTAGAGGTCAGAGGTCATGTAGAGGTCAAGGTCATAAAGAGGTCAGAGGTCATGTAGAGGCCATGTAGAGGTCAAGGTCATGTGGAGGTCATGTAGAGGTCAGAGGTCATGTAGAGGTCAAGGTCATGTGGAGGTCAGAGGTCATGTAGAGGTCAAGGTCATGTAGAGGTCATGTAGAGGTCATGTAGAGGTCAAGTAGAGGTCAAGGTCATGTAGAGGTCAGAGGTCATGTAGAGGTCAAGGTCATGTAGAGGTCAAGGTCATGTAGAGGTCAAGGTCATGTAGAGGTCAAGGTCATGTAGAGGTCAGAGGTCATGTAGAGGTCAAGGTCATGTAGAGGTCAGAGGTCATGTAGAGGTCAAGGTCATGTAGAGGTCAAGGTCATGTAGAGGTCAAGGTCATGTAGAGGTCAAGGTCATGTAGAGGTCATGAGGTCATGTAGAGGTCAGAGGTCATGTAGAGGTCAAGGTCATGTAGAGGTCAAGGTCATGTAGAGGTCAAGGTCATGTAGAGGTCAGAGGTCATGTAGAGGTCAAGGTCATGTGGAGGTCAGAGGTCATGTAGAGGTCAAGGTCATGTAGAGGTCAAGTAGAGGTCAAGGTCATGTAGAGGTCAGAGGTCATGTAGAGGTCAAGGTCATGTAGAGGTCAAGGTCATGTAGAGGTCAAGGTCATGTGGAGGTCATGTAGAGGTCAGAGGTCATGTAGAGGTCAAGGTCATGTAGAGGTCAGAGGTCATGTAGAGGTCAAGGTCATGTAGAGGTCAAGGTCATGTAGAGGTCATGTAGAGGTCAAGAGGTCATGTAGAGGTCAAGGTCATGTAGAGGTCAGAGGTCATGTAGAGGTCAGAGGTCATGTAGAGGTCAAGGTCATGTAGAGGTCAAGGTCATGTAGAGGTCAGAGGTCATGTAGAGGTCAAGGTCATGTAGAGGTCAGAGGTCATGTAGAGGTCAAGGTCATGTAGAGGTCAGAGGTCATGTAGAGGTCAAGGTCATGTAGAGGTCAAGGTCATGTAGAGGTCAGAGGTCATGTAGAGGTCAAGGTCATGTAGAGGTCAAGGTCATGTAGAGGTCATGTAGAGGTCAGAGGTCATGTAGAGGTCAAGGTCATGTAGAGGTCAAGGTCATGTGAGAGGTCATGTAGAGGTCAGAGGTCATGTAGAGGTCAAGGTCATGTGGAGGTCAGAGGTCATGTAGAGGTCAAGGTCATGTAGAGGTCAAGGTCATGTAGAGGTCAAGGTCATGTAGAGGTCAAGGTCATGTGAGAGGTCATGTAGAGGTCAAGGTCATGTAGAGGTCAAGGTCATGTAGAGGTCAAGGTCATGTAGAGGTCAAGGTCATGTAGAGGTCAGAGGTCATGTAGAGGTCAAGGTCATGTGAGGTCAAGGTCATGTAGAGGTCAAGGTCATGTAGAGGTCAAGGTCATGTAGAGGTCAAGGTCATGTAGAGGTCATGTAGAGGTCAAGGTCATGTAGAGGTCAGAGGTCATGTAGAGGTCAAGGTCATGTAGAGGTCAGGTAGAGGTCATGTAGAGGTCAAGGTCATGTAGAGGTCAAGGTCATGTAGAGGTCAAGGTCATGTAGAGGTCAAGGTCATGTAGAGGTCAAGGTCATGTAGAGGTCAGAGGTCATGTAGAGGTCAGAGGTCATGTAGAGGTCATGTAGAGGTCATGTAGAGGTCAAGGTCATGTAGAGGTCAAGGTCATGTAGAGGTCAAGGTCATGTAGAGGTCAAGGTCATGTAGAGGTCAAGGTCATGTAGAGGTCAGAGGTCATGTAGAGGTCAGAGGTCATGTAGAGGTCAGAGGTCATGTAGAGGTCAAGGTCATGTAGAGGTCATGTAGAGGTCAAGGTCATGTAGAGGTCAGAGGTCATGTAGAGGTCAAGGTCATGTAGAGGTCAAGGTCATGTAGAGGTCAAGGTCTGTAGAGGTCAGAGGTCATGTAGAGGTCAAGGTCATGTAGAGGTCAGGTCAGTAGAGGTCAGAGGTCATGTAGAGGTCAGGTAGAGGTCATGTAGAGGTCAAGGTCATGTAGAGGTCAGAGGTCATGTAGAGGTCAGGTAGAGGTCATGTAAGGCATGTGAGGTCAAGGTCATGCGGAGGTCAAGGTCATGTAGAGGTCAGAGGTCATGTAGAGGTCAAGGTCATGTAGAGGTCAGAGGTCATGTAGAGGTCAGAGGTCATGTAAGAGGTCATGGAGGTCATGTAGAGGCCATGTAGAGGTCAAGGTCATGTAGAGGTCAGAGGTCATGTAGAGGTCAAGGTCATGTAGAGGTCAAGGTCATGTAGAGGTCAAGGTCATGTAGAGGTCATGTAGAGGCCATGTAGAGGCCATGTAGAGGTCAGAGGTCATGTAGAGGTCAAGGTCATGTAGCGGTCAAGGTCATGTAGAGGTCAAGGGCATGTAGAGGTCAAGGTCATGTGAGAGGTCATGTAGAGGTCAGAGGTCATGTAGAGGTCATGTAGAGGTCATGTAGAGGCCATGTAGAGGTCATGTAGAGTCATGTAGAGGTCAAGGTCATGTAGAGGTCAGAGGTCATGTAGAGGTCAAGGTCATGTGAGGTCAAGTCGAGGTGAGAGGTCAAGGTCATGTGAGGTCAGGGCAGGTCAGAGGTCATGTAGAGGTCATGGAGAGGTCATGTGAGGTCAAGGTCATGTGAGGTCAGGTCATGTGAGGTCAAGGTCGTAGAGGTCAGAGGTCATGTAGAGGTCAAGGTCATGTAGAGGTCAAGGTCATGTAGAGGTCACGTAGAGGTAGAGGTCATGTAGAGGTCAGAGGTCATGTAGAGGTCATGTAGAGGTCAGAGGTCATGTAGAGGTCAGGAGGTCATGTGAGGTCAAGGTCATGTGAGGTCAAGGTCATGTAGAGGCCATGTAGAGGTCAAGGTCATGTAGAGGTCAGAGGTCATGTAGAGGTCAAGGTCATGTGGAGGTCAGAGGTCATGTAGAGGTCAAGGTCATGTAGAGGTCAAGGTCAGGTCAAGGTCATGGAGGTCAAGGTCATGTAGAGGTCAGAGGTCATGAGAGGTCATGTAGAGGTCAAGGTCATGTAGAGGTCAGAGGTCATGTAGAGGTCAGAGGTCAGTAGAGGTCAGGTCAGAGGTCAGGTCAGAGGTCAGAGGTCATGTAGAGGTCATGTAGAGGCCATGTAGAGGTCAAGGTCATGTAGAGGTCAGAGGTCATGTAGAGGTCAAGGTCATGTAGAGGTCAAGGTCATGTAGAGGTCAAGGTCATGTGGGGGTCAAGGTCATGTAGGGTTCAGAGGCCATGTAGAGGTCAGAGGTCATGTAGAGGTCAAGGTCATGTAGAGGCCATGTAGAGGTCAAGGTCATGTAGAGGTCAAGTAGCGTCATGTAGAGGTCAGAGGTCGTGCAGAGGTCAGAGGTCAGAGGTCAGGTAGGGGCCATGTAGAGGTCAGGTGGAGGTGAGAGGTCATGCAGAGGCCATGTAGAGGTCAAGGTCATGTGGAGGCCATGTAGGGGTCAAGGTCATGTAGAGGTCAGAGGTCATGTAGAGGTCAAGGTCATGTAGAGGTCAAGGTCATGTCAAGGTCAAGGTCATGTAGAGGTCAGAGGTCATGTAGAGGCCAAGGTCAGTAGAGGTCAAGGTCATGTAAGGTCAAGGTCATGTAGAGGTCAGTAGGTCAGAGGTAGTAGAGGTCAAGGTCATGTAGAGGTCAGAGGTCATGTAGAGGCATGTAGAGTCAAGGTCATGTAGAGGTCAAGGTCATGTAGAGGTCAGAGGTCATGTAGAGGTCAGGTCAGAGTCATGTAGAGGTCAAGGTCATGTGAGGTCAAGTCATCAGAGGTCATGTCAGAGGTCATGAGAGGTCAGGCAGAGGTCATGTAGAGGTCAGCGTCATGTAGAGGTCAAGGTCATGTAGAGGTCAGGTAGAGGCCAGTAGAGGTCAAGGTCATGTAGAGGTCAGAGGTCATGTAGAGGTCAAGGTCATGTAGAGGTCAAGGTCATGTAGAGGTCAAGGTCATGTAGAGGTCAGAGGTCATGTAGAGGTCAAGGTCATGTAGAGGTCAGAGGTCATGTAGAGGTCAAGGTCATGTAGAGGTCATGTAGAGGTCATGTAGAGGTCATGTAGAGGTCATGTAGAGGTCAAGGTCATGTAGAGGTCAGAGGTCATGTAGAGGTCAAGGTCATGTAGAGGTCAGAGGTCATGTAGAGGTCAAGGTCATGTAGAGGTCAGAGGTCATGTAGAGGTCAGTAGAGGTCATGTAGAGGTCAGAGGTCATGTAGAGGTCAGAGGTCATGTAGAGGTCAAGGTCATGTAGAGGTCAAGGTCATGTAGAGGTCAAGGTCATGTAGAGGTCAGAGGTCATGTAGAGGTCAAGGTCATGTAGAGGTCATGTAGAGGTCAAGGTCATGTAGAGGTCAGAGGTCATGTAGAGGTCATGTAGAGGTCATGTAGAGGTCAAGGTCATGTAGAGGTCAGAGGTCATGTAGAGGTCAAGGTCATGTAGAGGTCATGTAGAGGTCAGAGGTCAAAGGTCATGTAGAGGTCAGAGGTCATGTAGAGGTCAAGGTCATGTAGAGGTCATGTAGAGGTCAAGGTCATGTAGAGGTCAGAGGTCATGTAGAGGTCAAGGTCATGTAGAGGTCAAGGTCATGTAGAGGTCAAGGTCATGTAGAGGTCATGTAGAGGTCAAGGTCATGTAGAGGTCAGAGGTCATGTAGAGGTCAGAGGTCATGTAGAGGTCATGTAGAGGTCATGTAGAGGTCATGTAGAGGTCATGTAGAGGTCATGTAGAGGTCATGTAGAGGTCATGTAGAGGTCAAGGTCATGTAGAGGTCAGAGGTCATGTAGAGGTCAAGGTCATGTAGAGGTCAGAGGTCATGTAGAGGTCAAGGTCATGTAGAGGTCAGAGGTCATGTAGAGGTCAAGGTCATGTAGAGGTCATGTAGAGGTCAAGGTCATGTAGAGGTCAGAGGTCATGTAGAGGTCAAGGTCATGTAGAGGTCAGAGGTCATGTAGAGGTCAAGGTCATGTGGAGGTCAGAGGTCATGTAGAGGTCAAGGTCATGTAGAGGTCAAGTAGAGGTCAAGGTCATGTAGAGGTCAGAGGTCATGTAGAGGTCAAGGTCATGTAGAGGTCAAGGTCATGTAGAGGTCAAGGTCATGTAGAGGTCAGAGGTCATGTAGAGGTCAAGGTCATGTAGAGGTCATGTAGAGGTCAAGGTCATGTAGAGGTCAGAGGTCATGTAGAGGTCAAGGTCGAGGTCAGAGGTCATGTAGAGGTCAGAGGTCATGTAGAGGTCAAGGTCATGTAGAGGTCAGAGGTCATGTAGAGGTCATGTAGAGGTCAAGGTCATGTAGAGGTCAGAGGTCATGTAGAGGTCAAGGTCATGTAGAGGTCAGAGGTCATGTAGAGGTCAAGGTCATGTAGAGGTCAAGGTCATGTAGAGGTCAGAGGTCATGTAGAGGTCATGTAGAGGTCATGTAGAGGTCAAGGTCATGTAGAGGTCAGAGGTCATGTAGAGGTCATGTAGAGGCCATGTGGAGGTGCATGGAGGCTGGTGCAGAGGGGCCATGTAGAGAGCACATGTAACTGAACGAAGGACACACA
>JAWNKY010002743.1:0-10191 GCA_035041765.1 Drosophila algonquin
TATTAGGACGAGTTTTTGCGAAGACTGGCGGAATTCCGACTGGAATTAAAATTAAAGAAATGTCACTTCTGCGCTTTTGAGATTGACTTTTTGGGTTTTCGAGTTAGCAAAGAGGGAAAAAGGCCTAATGATCAGCACACATGAGCAATTAAGCACCTTCCGACACCCAAGAATGCATCGCAAATCGAAAAGTATGTGGGGCTATTTTCAAACTTTAGAAGGTTTATTCCAGCGTTTGCAACAATAGTAAAGCCGATTAAGGACTTTTAAAGACCAGGTGTTACGTTTGAGTTTACAAAAGAATGTCATAGGGTATTTCGGAATTTATGTGACAAACTGTCTTCAAAACCAATTCTTGCATTATATAATCCGGAGAGAGAGACCGAATTACATTGCCATGCAAGCATTCATGGGTACGGTGGCATCTTAAATTAAATTTTTGGGGCAAAAAATAATATTTCAAAAAACGAAGTCAAACCATTTTTTTTAATTTTTGTACATGTTTCCATTTTGGTTAAGATATGATTTTTACATCTGCTTCTAAATTTCTACATGACATGTATAAATACATATTGGAGACGTACAAGTGTTTAGGACAGAGAGAGAGGGAATGAGTCAGCGCTTGGCAGGCGTTGCGTAGCCACTGAAATTTAATTTGTTTCTTCTGGCCATAATATTGTTCCGACCTGATCCATATTCGGCAATCTGGTAGATATGGTAATTTTCCATGATTCTGTTTTTTGGTTTTCATTTATCTTAAAAATTGTGGCTTCCACAGATTTTCGTTCTTTGTGGGGACGGAAGGGGGCGTGGCAAAATTTTGAAATAAACTTGTGCTGAACTGATATCACAGTAGTTTGGATAGAAAGTTTGGTTGCTCTAGCTTTTATAGTCTCTGAGAACTAGGCGTCACAAAATACGAATGGGCAAAGCAGATGGGGTCGCGTGTGAGAGAGAGCGAGAGGGAATGATGACTTTCGAATTGGTTTTCTTCATTGCAGCTATAATAATGATCCGATCTGATCCAAATTCACTTTGATAGAAATGGTCTTTCTCTATGATTCTGCGTTTTTAGTTTTCTTGTATCTTCAAAATTGTGTATGCCACAGAATTTCGTTCTTTGTGGGGGCGGAAGGGGGTGGGGCGAAATTTTGAAATACACTTTAAGTAGTTTGATAACATAGGAGACTGAATACAAAACTTGGTTACTTTAGCTTTAATAGTCTATGAGATATAGGCGCAAATGAAGACGGACGAACGGACGGACGGACGGACGGACGGACAGACAGACATGGCTATATCGACTCGGCTATTGATGCTGATCAAGAATATATATACTTTATGGGGTCGGAAACGTTTCCTTCTAGGCGTTACCCACAACCGTTATCCCCACAAATCTAATATTAGGGGTATAGGAAAAGTCGAAAAAAAAAATTTGAATGCCTTAATTTTTGGTTTTAGATAGACACATTAATTAGGCGTCGTTTAAGGTATCGCTTATAAAAATATAAAAATAAACGGCTAACTTATAACCGTTTGACCAAACTTTCATATGCCGTTTGGCACTATCCCAAACGCCATTTTACCGTTAAAACTGTTACAACTGTTTTTTCGACTTTTCCTGAGCTTTCAAAGTCAAAATTTCAGGAAATATACCGAAAAAAATGATGAAATTTCAATTTGGAAGCTTAATATCTTCCAGACGTTGAGTTGCAGCTACATAGTGTCTGAGTCGGATTTATAGCTGCATTTGTCAGCTTTTTTTAACTGCAAAGTTCAATACAACCAGTTGTAGGAAACTAATGTTATGTGAAAAATAGAAGCACTATCTATGACAAAAAATACCAAATTTTTTAAAAATTCTTTAAAAAAAACTAAACCAGGAAAAAAAACCATAATTCTTTAAAAAAATTTAAATCTCCAAACCTATCAGAAAAAGTCATTTTTGGCGACAGCGGAAAAAATGTTGAATTTGTCGAGTAGTGTAATTAGAGATACAATTCTTGGAACCTTTTTTAAAAACGAGAGTGATTGTGGCAGCGTTCTACTTTCCAATAAACCTTTCCAATAAACCGACCCGTCAACAAAGAATTTGTGAAGGAAATATTAAGCGGATAACAAAAGCCAACATCTCAGTTGCGAAGCAGGAAGCCAGAAATACCATCACTGTCGTGTTTACTCGTGTTTGTCGAAATCAGCAATTTCCTCCAAAATGTCCGTCTCCGATACAATCAAAAGTGGAAATATTGACCACCAAAGGAATGGACGCTAAGCCGCGCATGGCTCAAAATTAGAGCTGAAAAAATTATCAAAAAGGTTTTCTATGCCACTATCAGTATTTGAACTTTGGACACAAAGATTAATAGAAGAAGAAAGAGCACTAGTCGACCTCTTTGAATTTATGAGAGAAAACAGAAGCCCAGTTTACATTTAACATGTTATCCCGTATAGCATTCAGTCTTAAAACAATATTCAGAATCAGGTTCCGCCTAGGGCGAGTAACAATAGAATTTAGCTAATACAGCATCTAATTTAAGCTATTAAAAAAATTGTTGACTTGGGTTAAGCCCATACTAAAACAGTCATCCAGACAAAGAACTTCGTGCTGCATATGCACATTGCTCGGCATCATAACCAAAGACTGATGCTGATGGTCTTTTAAATTAGCATGCATGTTGGTAATATTTTGCATATGCGCTTTGTAGACATCGTAGCTACTACTCGGCGGAATGTAAGATACGCTGACTAACAGAGCTTCCGACTGGCCGGCCACCAACACACCAACCTGATCCCACCCCCTCTGCAGCGCTTCCCTTTGACACAGTCTCTGTCCTTACAAAAAATCTGGAAAAGGTTTGGACCGAAGTACACTTTACCAAAGAAATTCGCATTGAGCCACATTTCCACTACGCAGAAATTGCAAATTGACAGCCTGAGTCTTGGTGCGCATAACAGCTATATTTTAGAAAACAATGCGTAACGACTTAGCTCCGTTAGTTTTTGTTTCTTTCGTTTTGTCATATTGCTAAATAAAAGTAAGTTTGGAAAAATAATTATACATATGTGTTTTTAATTATATGAATATTATATCAATATGTGAGTACGTATGTACATTTTGCAAGAATTGATTTATTAACCCCTAAAACAAAGAATCGAATAACATTTGCGGAAACCAAATTCTGGAAAAGTCAAAAGATCATGAAATTGACGCCGGGTGTAAATACCAAGGGAGCACGAATATCTGAGTCACCTTGAGTGTGTTTACTACACCCAAATTCAAAAACTCGTCTATTATCATGTGTGTGAAACCATTGTTCAGTTGAGTCTCAGTCGCTTAAAGTGCAGCTGATAGCAATGTCTAACCTTAATCAACAAGGTTTGTATCTGGCCGATTTCTTCATCGTTTCGAGACGATCAGATAATTCCACTTGCTCCATTGACTTGCGCCTAATCAGCAAAAACCGGCTAACGTAATTTATTGGATCCAAACACCGCCCACGAAAAAAAGGTTGCTTTGAATCTTTTACATTCAACACTAAAATATATGTACATATGTGTACATGTAAAAACGAAGGGGAACGTTGTGTGCTCTACTTTATACCCGGTACTCAGTCAGTATTGTACATACATGTATGCACATACATATATGAGCTTAAGATTTATGCAATTTATTAAATGTTCGCAAAAGGGACGAATTAAATTTTGGACAAAAAATAATATTTAAAATATAAAAAAATTAAGTCAAAACATTTTTGGAATTTTTATACGTGTTTCCATATTTGTTTACATATGCTTTTTGTATCTGCTTCTACATTTCTACATGACATGTATAACTACATATTCGAGACGTACAAGTGTTTGCGAGAGAGAGAGGGAATGAATAAGCGCTTGGCAGGCGTTGCGTAGCCACTGAAATTTAATTTGTTCCTTCTGTCTATAATAATAATTCGACCTGATCCAGCTTCGACAATCTAGTAGATACGGTTATTTTACATGACTATGCGTTTTTTGGTTTTCTTGTATCCTAAAAATTGTGGCTTCCACAGATTTTCGTCCTTTCTTGGGACGGAAGGGGGCGTGGCAAAATTGTGAAATAAACTTGTGTTGAATTGATATCACAGGAGTTTGGATGGAAAGTTTGGTTGCTCTAGCTCTTATAGTCTCTGAGAACTAGGCGCTCATTTGGACGAATAGGCAAAACAGTCAGGGTCGCGTGTGAGAGAGAGCGAGAGGGAACGATGATTTTTGAAATGGTTTTCTTAACTTTAGCTATAACAATGATCCGATCTGATCAGATTCAACACTCTGATAAAAATGACCATTCTCTTTGATTTTGCGTTTTTAGTTTTCTCATATCTTACAAATTGTGTACGCCACAGACTTTCGTCCTTTGTTCGGGCGGAAGGGGGCGGGGCGAAATTTTGCAACACATTTGGAGTAGTGTGATCACACAGAAAACTGGATACAAAATTTGGTTGCTCTAGCTTAAATAGTCTCTGAGATATAGGCGCAAATGAAGACGGACAGACAGACAGACATGGCTATATCGACTCGGCTATTGATGCTGATCAAGAATATATATACTTTATGGAGTTGGAAACGCTTCCTTCTGGGCGTTACACACAACCGTTATCACCACAAATCTAATATACCCCTATACTCTTCGAGTACCGGGTATAATTAGTTAATGAACTATTAGAGGCAGGTCACATACGACCCCGTACGTCACAATACTCGTCACCAACCGTGTTAGTAAAAAACGAGAGGGAACGTTGTGAGCCGCGGCAAAGGCCGCTTGGCAAGCGATGCGTAGCCACTGAAATTTAATTTGTTTCTTCTGGCCATAATATTGATCCGATCTGATCCAGATTCGGTAATCTGGTAGATATGGTAATTTTTCATGATTCTGCGTTTTTGGTTTTCATTTATCTTAAAAATTGTGGATTCCACAGATTTTCGTCTTTTGTGGGGGCGGAAGGGGGCGTAGCAAAATTTTAAAACAAACTTGGTTCGGTATCACAGGAGCTTGGATAGAAAGTTTGGTTGCTCTAGCTCTTATAGTCTCTGAGAACTAGGCGCTCATTTATACGAATAAGCAAAGCAGATGGGGTCGCGTGTGAGAGAGAGCGAGAGGGAATGATGACTTTCGAAATGGTTTTCTTCATGGTAGCTATAATAATGATCCGATTTGATCCAGATTCAACACTCTGATAGAAATGGGCATTCTCTATGACTCTGCGTTTTTAGTTTTCTCGTATCTTCAAAAATCTCGTATCTCCAAATGCCACAGACTTTCGTCCTTTGTGGGGGCGGAAGGGGGCGGGGCGAAATTTCGCAACACATTTGGAGTAGTGTGATCACACAGGAGACTGGATACAAAACTTGGTTACTGTAGCTTTAACAGTCTATGAGATATAGGCGCAAATGAAGACGGACGGACGGACGGACGGACAGACAGACATGGCTATATCGACTCGGCTATTGATGCTGATCAAGAATATATATACTTTATGGGGTCGGAAACGCTTCCTTCTAGGCGTTACACACAACCGTTATCCCCACAAATCTAATATACCCCTATACTCTTCGAGTACCGGGTATAAAAATATTTTTTTACTTTGCACATATCATTGTCCACTACTGTAGCAGGTGCGCACTTAATGTGATTGAATCATTCTTAATCGATGGACATGCACATTTAAACTAAGATGATGAGAACTATTTGTATATGTTATTATTTAAGATAGGTATTAGTTAAGTTAGCCAGTCAGGGAAGTTAAGTGCCGTGGACGAATAAATAAATTAATATTGGTCATTAGGTAAAATGAGGTTCTCATGTACGATGTTCTAATGTATCCCCAAATCAGAATTAAGCAAAAAATCAATCTGTCCCTTCTGCGAACAGTGATACCAAAAGATAAAGAGAACGGCAGAGAGACTCGTTTTTTGTTCACCAATAATCGTTCTAACGACTATTTTGGTGGGAAGGTGGTGTTAAGTAGTTCGGCCCAGTTCACCAATCAACTTCTGAGGAAATCGATAAAGATGACGGCATAGTTATATGGCTTCTTTGTCGATGCGCCGTCACCCCTATTCCCCGAAAGTAGTGGCCAGAAGCTCAGTCGTTGGGCACCATGGAACGTTGGCGTAACAAAGTAGCGGTAGTGACTGGCGCCAGCGCTGGAATTGGTGCGGCCTGCGTGCGCGCTTTGGTTGGTGCAGGTCTGGTAGTTGTTCCAAGAATTGTATCTCTAATTACACTACTCGACAAATTCAACATTTTTTCCGCTGTCGCCAAAAATGACTTTTTCTGATAGGTTTGGAGATTTAAATTTTTTTAAAGAATTATGGTTTTTTTTCCTGGTTTAGTTTTTTTTAAAGAATTTTTAAAAAATTTGGTATTTTTTGTCATAGATAGTGCTTCTATTTTTCACATAACATTAGTTTCCTACAACTGGTTGTATTGAACTTTGCAGTTAAAAAAAGCTGACAAATGCAGCTATAAATCCGAGTCAGTCACTTTGTAGCTGCAACTCAACGTCTGGAAGATATTAAGCTTCCAAATTAAAATTTCATAATTTTTTTCGGTATATTTCCCGAAATTTTGACTTTGAAAGCTCAGGAAAAGTCGAAAAAACAGTTGTAACAGTTTTAACGGTAAAATGGCGTTTGGGATAGTGCCAAACGGCATATGAAAGTTTGGTCAAACGGTTATAAGTTAGCCGTTTATTTTTATATTTTTATAAGCGATACCTTAAACGACGCCTAATTAATGTGTCTATCTAAAACCAAAAATTAAGGCATTCAAATTTTTTTTTTCGACTTTTCCTATACCCCTAATATTAGATTTGTGGGGATAACGGTTGTGGGTAACGCCTAGAAGGAAACGTTTCCGACCCCATAAAGTATATATATTCTTGATCAGCATCAATAGCCGAGTCGATATAGCCATGTCTGTCTGTCCGTCCGTCCGTCCGTTCGTCCGTCTTCATTTGCGCCTATATCTCATAGACTATTAAAGCTAAAGTAACCAAGTTTTGTATTCAGTCTCCTATGTTATCAAACTACTTAAAGTGTATTTCAAAATTTCGCCCCACCCCCTTCCGCCCCCACAAAGAACGAAATTCTGTGGCATACACAAT
Source organism: Drosophila algonquin (assembly GCA_035041765.1). Classification (NCBI taxonomy): domain Eukaryota; kingdom Metazoa; phylum Arthropoda; class Insecta; order Diptera; family Drosophilidae; genus Drosophila; species Drosophila algonquin. Next base: position 7,143 of record JAWNKY010002743.1, read on the forward strand.
TTTGAAGATACAAGAAAACTAAAAACGCAGAATCATAGAGAAAGACCATTTCTATCAAAGTGAATTTGGATCAGATCGGATCATTATTATAGCTACAATGAAGAAAACCAATTCGAAAGTCATCATTCCCTCTCGCTCTCTCTCACACGCGACCCCATCTGCTTTGCCCATTCGTATTTTGTGACGCCTAGTTCTCAGAGACTATAAAAGCTAGAGCAACCAAACTTTCTATCCAAACTACTGTGATATCAGTTCAGCACAAGTGTATTTCAAAATTTTGCCACGCCCCTTTCCGCCTCCACAAAAAACAAAAATCTGTGGAATCCACAAATTTTAAGATAAATGAAAACCAAAAACGTAGAATCATGGGAAATTACTATATCTACCAGATTGCCGAATATGGATCAGGTCGGATCAATATTATGGCTAGAAGAAACTAATTAAATTTCACGCCTGCCAAGCGCTGACTCATGCCCTCTCTCTCTCTGTCCTAAGCACTTGAACGTCTCAAATACATATGTAGTTATACATGTCATGTAGAAATTTAGAAGCAGATGTAAAAATCAAATGCAAACAAAATCGGAAACATGTATAATATTCCAAGAATGTACTTCATTTTTTGAAATATTATTTTTTGCCCATTTTTTAATTTGTCCCTTTTGCGAACATATAAGAAATTGCATAAATCGCAAGCTCATATATGTATGTACATAAGTATATACTGAGTGAGTACCGGGTATAAGGTAGAGCCGCGGCCTTTGGCGCGGCTCACAACGTTCCCCCTCGTTTAGTACTATATTAGACCTAAAAAGTGGATTTCACCAAGCTAAGGTTGCCAAAGATTCCGTTAAGTACACGGCTTTTGTGACACCAAATGGTCAGTACGAATATGTGAAAATCGCCTTCGGACTAAAAATAGCACCAGCTTGTTTTAGACGGTTTACAGATTGTGTACTTCAGCCATTAATTAAGGAAGGAAATATTACGGTTTATATGGATGATATTGCAATTGGCACAACAAAATTTGAAGAGCATGTAGTTTTATTAGGACGAGTTTTTGCGAAGACTTGCGGAATTCCGACTGGAATTAAAATTAAAGAAATGTCACTTCTGCGCTTTTGAGATTGACTTTTTGGGTTTTCGAGTTAGCAAAGAGGGAAAAAGGCCTAATGATCAGCACACATGAGCAATTAAGCATCTTCCGACACCCAAGAATGCATCGCAAATCGAAAAGTATGTGGGGCTATTTTCAAACTTTAGAAGGTTTATTCCAGCGTTTGCAACAATAGTAAAGCCGATTAAGGACTTTTAAAGACCAGGTGTTACGTTTGAGTTTACAAAAGAATGTCATAGGGTATTTCGGAATTTATGTGACAAACTGTCTTCAAAACCAATTCTTGCATTATATAATCCGGAGAGAGAGACCGAATTACATTGCCATGCAAGCATTCATGGGTACGGTGGCATCTTAATTAAATTTTGGGGCAAAAAATAATATTTCAAAAAACGAAGTCAAACCATTTTTTTTAATTTTTGTACATGTTTCCATTTTGGTTAAGATATGATTTTTACATCTGCTTCTAAATTTCTACATGACATGTATAAATACATATTGGAGACGTACAAGTGTTTAGGACAGAGAGAGAGAGGGAATGAGTCAGCGCTTGGCAGGCGTTGCGTAGCCACTGAAATTTAATTTGTTTCTTCTGGCCATAATATTGTTCCGACCTGATCCATATTCGGCAATCTGGTAGATATGGTAATTTTCCATGATTCTGTTTTTTTGGTTTTCATTTATCTTAAAAATTGTGGCTTCCACAGATTTTCGTTCTTTGTGGGGACGGAAGGGGGCGTGGCAAAATTTTGAAATAAACTTGTGCTGAACTGATATCACAGTAGTTTGGATAGAAAGTTTGGTTGCTCTAGCTTTTATAGTCTCTGAGAACTAGGCGTCACAAAATACGAATGGGCAAAGCAGATGGGGTCGCGTGTGAGAGAGAGCGAGAGGGAATGATGACTTTCGAATTGGTTTTCTTCATTGCAGCTATAATAATGATCCGATCTGATCCAAATTCACTTTGATAGAAATGGTCTTTCTCTATGATTCTGCGTTTTTAGTTTTCTTGTATCTTCAAAATTGTGTATGCCACAGAATTTCGTTCTTTGTGGGGGCGGAAGGGGGTGGGGCGAAATTTTGAAATACACTTTAAGTAGTTTGATAACATAGGAGACTGAATACAAAACTTGGTTACTTTAGCTTTAATAGTCTATGAGATATAGGCGCAAATGAAGACGGACGAACGGACGGACGGACGGACGGACGGACAGACAGACATGGCTATATCGACTCGGCTATTGATGCTGATCAAGAATATATATACTTTATGGGGTCGGAAACGTTTCCTTCTAGGCGTTACCCACAACCGTTATCCCCACAAATCTAATATTAGGGGTATAGGAAAAGTCGAAAAAAAAAATTTGAATGCCTTAATTTTTGGTTTTAGATAGACACATTAATTAGGCGTCGTTTAAGGTATCGCTTATAAAAATATAAAAATAAACGGCTAACTTATAACCGTTTGACCAAACTTTCATATGCCGTTTGGCACTATCCCAAACGCCATTTTACCGTTAAAACTGTTACAACTGTTTTTTCGACTTTTCCTGAGCTTTCAAAGTCAAAATTTCAGGAAATATACCGAAAAAAATGATGAAATTTCAATTTGGAAGCTTAATATCTTCCAGACGTTGAGTTGCAGCTACATAGTGTCTGAGTCGGATTTATAGCTGCATTTGTCAGCTTTTTTTAACTGCAAAGTTCAATACAACCAGTTGTAGGAAACTAATGTTATGTGAAAAATAGAAGCACTATCTATGACAAAAAATACCAAATTTTTTAAAAATTCTTTAAAAAAAACTAAACCAGGAAAAAAAACCATAATTCTTTAAAAAAATTTAAATCTCCAAACCTATCAGAAAAAGTCATTTTTGGCGACAGCGGAAAAAATGTTGAATTTGTCGAGTAGTGTAATTAGAGATACAATTCTTG
>JAWNKY010002748.1:0-42970 GCA_035041765.1 Drosophila algonquin
ATGGCTCACTCGATAGCTACCATGATTTAGGGCCTCCGGTGTTCACAAAAAACGAAGACCGTAAACATTGGGTTGACTTTAAAGTGAATGCGAATTCTAGTAAACAGTAAAACACAAACACATTAATGTTGCATTCCGCAGCAGGGGGCGTGCGTCTACTCCGAGCGGCTCAACGAAGCGCACAAACACCCAAACGGAAGCCCATTCTGCGGAAGTGAATTTCTTCGTTTCCGTTTCTAGCACAGTACGAAGAGGGGCAAGGGGATGACTGGAGGTAGTAATAAGTGGAGTCGCGGCACAGCCTGCATCGAACAGAAAGGGAAGGAGAAGAGGGCGCGACCAATCAAAGCCAAATGACAAAAATACAAAACAAATTAGAGAAAAATCAATTTGGCCCATCAACCCAAAGGTCCACAAAAACACAAAACTAAACAACTCACTCAGCGGTCTTTGAAGGGCTAGTCTGAGGGGAGGGGAGTGCAAATTCACTCCACGTTCGAGAATGTCCGACTGCGCGACTGTGTAGAACTTTCGCTTCCGCAACGGAAGCTATGGGCGTAGCCAGGAGGCACGCAGAGGGGAAAATGACTTGGAACTGCGAGAAAATGCCTCGGAAAATCTTCAATTAATAATGGAAGACACAAAACTTGCCTTAGCTGTATGCCCTGGCAGTACTGTGGCTTTAAGTCAAATAACTTTGTTGTTTGGTACCATTACCCATATGCTAGAAGGCGTCCTTGCGACATTTCCCCTACCACAAGGATATTTTGGTCAAGCCATGGAATCAAGATAGACGTCTAAAGTTAAATTTAAGCCACTTTCGCTTCTCAATTAGAAGCTCGGGTCCCGACGCCGATTCTGATTGCTTTTCGAGTACGCTCGAGTGCAGTTTGCAGTTATCTGACCTCCATTGAATTTGAATTACTGTATTTAGCGTATAAGTGGCTAGCAGATCAGTGCCAGTGGCACCCACTTCTGCTGCCACCCTCAAATGAATATCGATTCTATTTTAAATTCTTGTTAATTCTTGCTTCTAGACATTTTTGTTGCCTCTCCTCCGTTACCCCTTCATTGATACAGACAACATACAACACACGCGCGGCAACGTGGAGCTGCTCTACAGAACTTTTGAGCTACCTTTTCCAACTCCCACTCTCTCACTCTCTCTCTCTCTCTCTCTCTCTTTCTCTCTCTCTTTCTCTCTCTCTCTCTAACGTGGGTGTTGTTTTCTGACCATTCGACCAGTACGGAACATTGTTGCAAAAACAAAGGCCGAGCCACTACAACGAGGAGTAAAATGAAGATGATGAGGACGATGACGACAGACCACCAGACTGAACGAGTTGCCTGACAGCACCAAGTTCAAAAGGGGTATATAAATCGGTAAGCCCAGAATAAACTTAAATATCGTATCTATTGGAAAATTGTGCATCTCCAGCGTAGATCTGTTTACTATTCACTATTTTCTCTGATTGTGAGGGCACTTCAAAGGTAATCTGGTTTGGAAAGGGTATCCGTGCGCAGGCTTTTCCATCTCCGACGGTATTTGGCTCGTTGGCTTCGTTGGGTTTTTCGCAGTCTCGGTTTTGAGTTTCACCCATGCACTCCCTATGTGGCTACCTCCACTGGAGGTCTGGGGATCTGTGGAGATCCATGGGGCAAGGTGTCTCAATATTCTGAAAACCCTTAATGACCAGGAGGATGATGGGGATGTTGATGATGCTGGTAAAGGTATCTTTTCTCCATTCTCCATCCTAACTGGTGTCGACAATGTGATTTTCTTGTTGGCTCTGTTGTTGGCATTGGGCTAACTGCTGTTGACTTATATTACATGAAGTTTTCATTGCTGTGAGTCTGCTGCTGCCACCAGCCACTGGTTACGGGCTGGGTTAGTCGTTTGCCATTAGTCGGAAGTTGAACCATTGTTGGGGTCTTGTCTAGCCTTGGTAGCCTCCTACCTCCCTCTGCCTCTCTGCCACGGAAAGCATAATGGAATTTTCATGTAAGCAATTTGCATGGCTTTCGCTGGAAGAATCTTTGCGAAGGACATGGCACAGGCACTTATATTTCATCAATTAACACTTCATCCAATCTGTGTCTCTTTTGGCGTAGTTTTCGGTGTAGTTGGATGCTCTCTCCGCTTGCAGATTTCACCTTTTGGCTTAGATATCCCATTCCCTTACTTCTGGTAAGATATAATAAAATTTATATTTTGCATTTGCCTCCAGCTGTATGCCAAGCTTATGAGCTTCAGAAAGATATAAAGGGATATAGGGAAATAAAATAGCTGTGGAAAAGAAACAAAAACAATAATCAAGTAACAGTTGGAATAGATTGTGTAAGAATAAAAACGAGATGGAAGCCTAGGAATACGATCGATGGACTGGTTGAACCAACCCCTATGAAATCCACATATATGTACATATGTATATTTTACTGGTAGTTTCACTTTTTTGGATTTATATGTTCTTACGAGATCTCGTTAAATAGTTGATATAGTACATCCTATAATTATATTCGTACCTAGTTTTAAAGTCATGTTTGAATTACATTACATATTTAATGAAGGAGCAAAACCCTGTAAATGAGTGCCTGATAACTCTTTGTTTTTTGTTCTTCTTGTATCCCATTTATCCAAGATCAACATGCCTCACCTCTCATTCCTTCAAACATATGTATGTATGTATATAGGTATGAGATGTAATGCCTTTTCCCTCTATATTTCCCCCATCCTTAGCCACATACCATTCCACCTAATGCTCCATTCGTGTGGCTGATTTTGTGTCGGCAACTGGTTGATGAGAGCAAAGAGGGCGCAGGTGCAAAAAGGTTGGATACAAAAAATTTTTTTATTGGATTGCGGTTAAGTGCGGTTTTTGGAGGTCTTTTTTTTTTGGCAAAATGCCATTTACAGGTGTACGCAGTAGGTAGCTGGACTCCGACTCGTACACTTGCTCGTATGAAGGGGATAAGGTCAAGTTTTTCGTTATCAGGAGGGCAAAGTTGAGCGTTTCTCCTGGGGATCATGTTGAACACAAAATACGAACAGCGGCACCTAGGGTTTATTTTGTGCTCAATTCTCCATTATTTTATGTGTTGCTGATATTAATTGTGTTTTAGAGAACGCAGCAAAAGTAGCAGCAAGATGTCAGTCGATAAATTTTAGGTGCGAAATCGTGCATGGCAGTGGGGTGGTGCGAAGGGCCGTGGGCAGCATTCGATCCACGCCCACGAAACAGACGGGCCATCCCAATGCGATCGCCCGCCACTGTATCTCTTCTTTGAAAACAAAGACAGCAAAAGGGTTTGGCCTAAAGTTGCAGAAGCAAAGGAAGGTGATTCAAAGACGTCGACTGGTTAACACAAAATGAAATTGTTGCAGCCGCAGACAAAAGGGGCAAACGGCAACAATTTCCTAGCTTGTTCGCGTACAAATCAAAGTCTGGCTTTAACAGAAACAGAGCTCTCCTTGTAGCGACTAATTTGGCCGTGTAGAGTGCAACTCAAAATGCATTTATTCAATCGTGCACTCGTCTCTGAGTAAAATATATATTTAACCAGATTAATTGGTTTTGGCCCTGACATCGATGAGGGGAATTAATGTCGAAGATAAAGGGCCAGACACCGAAGTGACATCGATGTGTGATCACACTTCATAGAGCCAAAGGCATTAAAAGGCATTACGATGAACCCTGGAGCCATAAATCATGGAGGGAGCCCGCTAGTTCAGGTTCTCGCTTTTGTGAGCCTTATTGTTTGAAGATTTATGTCGTTGACTTGCACTCTCCAGTGGATTGGCCTGGTCGGGCCACGCTATCCTACTATCCTGCTATCCTGCACCCAGAACATCTTCAATAAATGTACGCCCCATGCTGCGTATGAGTGATACATTAATTATTCTCGAATTGTGCCAGCAGGAGTGCAGCCAGCTCGAAGCATTGTTCACTTCCACAGATTCTCAGCTGCTCTTTCTCTTTTTTAATCTTTTGGTCCACAGTCGTTGTTGTGACGACCCCATTTTAGTGTCGATTTAATCATTCACCCTATTCGGAGGAGGTTTACAACTACATCGAATGGAATATTTCCTGAAATGGGGCAGCAGAAATTCATCTTTTTACCCATTAAATAGGACATCATCTACGAGAATTGAACTTACCTTCGTATTTTTTGGCAGAAAACCTAAATTGTAATCTTTAGAGCGAATCCGTTTCTCTTGTTTCAATCAGTTTGAATGCATTTTGATTGCATTTCCATTAAGACTTTTGGTAACCAGAAATCAATGATGGCAGATTCGTGTCTTTTCAACAGATGTTTATTTAATAACACTTAATTCTGGAAAAGGCTGAAACAGATGAATCGGTAGGGCTCCCACCCTCATCGGGGGAGGGATAGAAGAGGGAATGCTGTCCTTAGGCTCACTCTGATGACAGCCCAGATTTGGGGCCAGCTCTCACTATCTCCCCCCCTCTTCCCCTCCGCCGCTCGATGTTCACGTTGCGTTCTATCGAGTCCGAGTTGAACTTCTGGAATAGGGTGCAATGGCTGCACACGCACACTGTGACTGGCAGACAGACACACAGACCGTACAAACACATGTAAATATATTATTGATTAAATGAAGGTGTCATTAATGATCGAAATCCTTGAGTTAAGTCATTAAATATTGTGGACCAGGTGGAGCAGCAGAGTGCACATGCTTGTAGGTGTTTGGATATGTGTTTCTGCATGGGCCTGTGTGATGCACTTAAATTGCTTGAAAAGCTGAGCAGGACGAAGTAGAACTGAATACTGACTCTATATCCCGCCCTCTCTGCCAGCAAATTATGATTTTCATTGCTTATTTGTCGCTTGAGTTGTTTTTTGGCCATAAAGATTATAATCTTGCCACAACCACCACAATGGGCAATCGTCTCCACCACCACAGCGCGAAAACTCCACTAGAAAAAACGCACACAAAAAACATTATTCGAGTCCGTTCGAGGATACAATCGCAACAGTAAAAAGAGTTGGCACGACAGACAGGGGAAAAGGGGAAAACTAAGAGAAATCACATAAATTTCAGGCGCAGCTTGCATAGAGTGCGACTCAGATAAACAATTTTCTATAAATATTTTCTGGTATTTCTTTTTTCTCTTATTTAAGACTACCGACTGGAAGGGAGCAAATGACGGGAAGGGAGGAAAGAACCACTTGAGAGGTAAGTGAACCATTTTGGGCAGACGAAAAATTTGTTTAATATTATGGCGTGGCAGGAGGATGACGATGGGGTTGAGGCTCAATCCGAGAAGAGGAAAGAGCGAGAACACTCTGGGGGAAAGCCTGATAAAATGCCAACTGAGAAATACAAGTAAGCAGATGAGAAGAGTTTAAAATAAAAGAATTTCAAAGGAATGAATGAAACAAGAATGTGTTCCGCGATATCAAGCGAATAATCTTGACAATAAGAAATGTGGGAAACAATATGAGAAAACAGTTTAATCTGTGAAGGTGCATCATCGGGAGAGGATAAAACCTAAGATATAAAAGCTTTTTAAAACACCAAAGCCAGAGCCAGAACTCCTTTTGATCACGAGAGTCCATAATGAACACCAAATATGCAATTAGTTTATATATGTATGTATTTCCATGAACATTTGTGGAGAGAAGCTGGCACCACAAAGGCAGCCATCGTCCGAGCGGGATTCTTTAATACTCGTTGCGTGTGCGCATTGCTTTTTCCCCTTTTGGTTTTCCTCAAAGTGATACATTTCCAAATGCTGCTGGAGGAAGTGGAGAGAGTCCACAGGGTCTACCAAGGGGACAAGGGTCCGTAGTCCTTCTGTGTCATCTGTGTCAGGGGGCATGTGGCATAAACACGCAGCTTTTAATGCTTAAGCGTCAGTAAGTGTTCTGGCAAAGTAAAATGTTCAAAAATACAAGAAGTCAGCCGCAACCACAGGCAAACAAAGCTGGAAGTCGAGCATATGCTGGGTCCTAACTGGGCTAACAGCAGCGTTGGCAAAAGCTGTAGCAAAAAGCTAATACGCTCAGAGCAGATAAAACAAAAAAAGTGTTAGCCGGTGCGTGGTAGGCGGTTAGAGGTGTCAATCGTAAGGCCACCAGGCATTAGGAAACAGCCAGGGAAATACACATAGGTGCCAAGATAACTTTCCTGGCCATAAACTATGTTTCCAAGACCTGTATGCAATATAATCGGTTCTTCGGCTCACTTTTTAATAGTTAATACAAAAATTTCTCATATTTGTAGGCATTTTTGTTTTATTTAGGTTTACTGTTGGGTAATATTATTGTTGAGCAACAGATGAAAGTCAAAGGAGGTTGTGGAGCAGGCGGATAGTTTTTGGGATTGGTTCCAAATCTCAAATCACCGTTTCCGCTTTCAGGTTAATGAGTTTTCCATACGTCCATCTGTAAGTGCATCTCCAGCTATGGACGCTCCTAAGGAATGACTCAGTTCTAGCCTCGCAACTAAACAAAAGCTCCATTACGACAGGGAATAAAATGGCCTACAAGTCGCCACATAATACTTTTGTCCTAATACATCTCCTCGAAGCATTAAAATATTACATTTGCGGCAAAAAGTATCTTAATTGTAAGTAAATCAACAAAAATCATTTGACATATTTGAAATAAAGTGAAACCACTACTCCATTTACACAAACTTTATGCACTTAAGGGGAAAAACTTCCAAGATAAAAGCCACTCTTTGGACAACAAAAACAAGGCTGAAATAGTATTATTACATTTTATTTTAAATTATTATTTTTCCATTACATTCTCTGGGATTTTTCAAATCATAGATATGCACCGCGAAAATGATGAGATATGGAAAGCTCTTCTTAGAGACATTTTGACACTTCGTTCCGTCATTCTGGAGAGAAACATAGGTCACAGGTTGAATGCAACCTGAGTGTGTCGACGACGACGACAGGAACGATCCGTAGGAGTCGAAAAACAGAACGACGCGCAGGATGTGCCACGGGTAATGTGTACAAAACGGCAACTGCCGCACAACTGACGCGGCAGCAGGCCCAAGCAGACGACTGCGGAACAAAATGGGATTCGGAACAGGCCAAAACACGACTTCGGCTCCAGAGCCAAAGTCGCCACACAACATCTGTTCGAGAGCGAGACAGGTATACAGAGAATGCCGGGGAAGGGGCTTTGCCAAGAGTGGCAGTGAGACTGGGACTAGGCGAGGAAAAGGGAGAGGGAGAGGGAGTGGGAGAGGGAAGGATGCATGCCACCCATTTATCCACTTTGATGGCTGGCTACCACTATCCTACCCTAGAAAAGAAACACGTAGAGGAAGCCTCTTGGGCTTTTGGGAGCCACATCGGGTCAGCTTCAGAGTAAATCGAGTGGGTTCGAAGGCGGATTGAGCCTACATCTAAGACGAACTCTAATTGAAATTCCCAGCCTTAGTACTAGTCACCTCTTAATCCTGCTCCTTCTGACGAATAGTGTCCTCGAACGGCATCTCTGGCCTTGGCTTGGAAAAGGCCTAAGCGAATCAACATCAGGCAAAAGTGCAGCAAGCAAAGGCGACGCTTGGGGGTACAGGGGATGTGGGGAAGGGGGTGGCACTGTGGGTGGAAATCACTGAGGCAGCAGCGAGTGAGAATTTAGTGAACAAAATATGGAATATGAAAAGAAGGGGCTCAAAACGAAAAGTCCTCTTTCTCTCTTTTTAACAATCTCTTTTATGGGTCTCTGTGTTTTTCTTTCGCTAATATATGTACATACATATGTGACCATGGGTGTGTGGGTGAAATATTAAACGTAAAAATTAAGGAAATGGAATTGGGCAATCTATTATGTCTCTCCCTTCTCTCTTTACCCTTTGTCCTGTTTTGCATCTACTCCTCTTCCATCCATATTATTACTGATCTCTCACCACAACAGCATTGATGGGCAATGGAAAACGGACACAAAACTGTACCTTCAGGTGGTGTTCCTGTGCGGGGTTGAGTAAGCGATAGCCAAGAAGCAAATAACAAACATAATGACAAACAGATAAACAGAAGCGAAGAGGCAGAGCAGGAGACAAGGCAGAGTTGGTAGGGTAAGACGTACTAGTGGTAGGCGCACGGGACAGCATGTTGAACGTGACGAGAATGGCTCACATGGTTTGTTCGGCTATAAGCAACGACACACACACACACACAAACACACACACCAGCAAATGTCAGGCAGAGGCAGAGTTTCAAGGAAAAGTCGCTAATAAACAACAAGGTTTCTGCTGTCAGCCGGAAAATGTCAGTCGAAAAATGTCGGACACTTTTTTATTACCTTTGCACCCCTCATCCCCCATCCACCATCCCATACAACTATCCCAGCTTCCTATTTCTACTCTGCTTTCACTTTTTATGCTTTCGATGTCTCCTTCTCGTCTCCTTCATGGCATTAACATAACTAAAAGCCACCAAAGAAGAGGAACGAAACGCAGAAGCGAATGGATGCAGATTTCACATAGAAAAGAGAAAAGTTGCCGGCAAAGGATTACAAAAGACAAAATGCCAGCCGTCCGCTCGTATTCTCATTCTCTCTCAGAATGTAAATAATTTTTCATTGCGTTTACGTAGTGTACGACGGGACAGGGCGAAAGCGAGAGAGGTGTAGAGAGTGAGAGTTATCGCTCGCGAAAGCACAACACCAAAACGAAAGCGAAAAGTTTGCGACGAAAGAGCAAGGCGGACATTTTCCGCTAGCATCCTTACTTCCGGTGTGGCATGCATACACACATAGACACATATACACAAGTATACACACGTATGTAGTGAAAGGTAGTCAGTAAAAGGTGGCCAAAAGGCGTTGCCTTGTCAAATAAATTATGTTTTCTCTGGCGAGTAGCTGGCTGGGAACTACTTTAATATTTGTTAAAGAGTCGCGACTCTATGAACCCCTTAAACAAGTATCCCATCCCTGACATTATTAAGATCAAGGATAATTATTCAAGGACAGCGGTGAAGAGATGAACGGCAATAGCGACGCGAGAGTTTGGATGCGCTACAAATCAAGAAGGAGGCTTGTGGCTCGGCCTGCGGCTTGCGGTTCGGCTGTGAGGGCAACAAGCTGATGACTAACGACCTAAAACATATACTAAAATTGACTAGACATTATCTATTAGGCATTGAAGTATGTGAAAAACTGCATATGTACTCTACTTGTTTACATCCGTGTACATCCTGCACATTTTGTTTTTTATAGCTATGAAAATACTATTCCATATGTTGTATTATTTGTATTTCTACTGCCATCATAAAGCAGATTGCAACAAAAACAATAATGAAGTTGGTTCGGTGTCTGACAAAAAAGTGAGGCTGCCACATGTCGCACTAGTAGACCTGATGCAAATGAACAGCAAGAACAACAACAACAGCCACCAAAAGAACAAACCGCCAACAGGACGGCTGCAAATGACAAGAATGAAAAATGCATAAAATGATTATCACAGAAATTTGTTCAACAAGCACTATCAGCGGAAGGGGGAGGGGAGGAGGGGCTGGCATATTGTTCGGCTACTGTTATGACTACTCGTATTATCACGAAGTGTCAACTGACAGCGAGTGTCACGATATCAGTGGCCGGGACTGTCGCTGTGAAGATAGGGCCCAGAACAGGTTGTGGAGCCTGTGTTTTTCCGGGAAAGTGTTTGATCCTTGTCCGCCAACTCAAAGAAGACTCCGCAAAACAAGAAAGCAAATAAAAGACCATGTGGGAAGTGAAGGAAGCCCCCAAAAAAAGGAACATTACACAATGTAGACCTGTCAGAGCACATTAACTGTGCAGCAGCCACGAAGAGAGCAGCGGTCTGCGGCTGGGATTGGTAGCCAGTGGACTGTGGCCAGCGTCGACCTCCTCCGTTTAGTCGAGCAGGCAAAAATATTATCTGGCTGAAAGCCAACAAATTATTCACACGCATGGGACAGTGCAAGGAATTCAGGCAGAACGTGTCAGTGGGCGTGTCAGTGGACAGCACCCTCAGACTCTGAATGAGTTTGAGACTCAGGCTCAGGCTCGCACTCGCTTATAAAAATACGGGTATGGCCACAATTAATAGTCAACCAGAACGGTAAGGTATTGCAAAGTGCTGGTGGCACCGCAGACACGGGCAAAAACTACGGCCCAGAATATTTAAGGGCAGTTCGCGAAAAGTAAGGCAAAGCCCCAAAACTGCAGCCTACTTGTTCGGGCCAACACAAGCGTCTTGTGACAGAAAAAAGGTGGGGGTAGCGTTGCACTCTAATACCCCCAGCCCCCCCCTTGTCTACCACTGTCACTGCCGCTGATTCTGCCCCGAAGCTGTCTCTTGCCCTTCGGCTCTTTCGGTCCTTTCGGGCCTATTAGCCTTAATGGGACTTTTGCATGCTCCACTCCAACAACTCGCGCTGCTCAACTCTGGCTGCTGAATACTCCGACTGCCCCTCAGCCAGTCCCGAGCTGCGGGCCTGCTCCTTTTATGTAAGCTTCGCCTCGTGCACTGGACTTTGCTCGGGCCACTTTTTGCACGTCTCTGCAGTTTTAAATTATTTATGGTTTGTGGACGCTCCTGCCTTAAAACTGCCTAAATATTGCCCAACAAAGACCCGTTCAGGCTGGGCTCAGAAGTGGGCGGGCAGCCGAAGTTGCCTCCCACTGCATATGAGTCAATTTCCCGACCAGCCCCGGCTTTAGCCCTGGCTCTGGCTCTGGCTCAGACTGCAGCTACAATTGCGACCACGGCAAGAGGCGTACTATCTGTTTATGTGAAACGCGCATCAATCGCATATCTGATGAGAAGAGTGCACAAAGAAGACAACGACCCAACGAAATAAAAGTTAAATACTTTCGGAGTACTTCCTTGGGGCCATATCCCGTATTCGTCCTTCGGGCTAAGCCTGAGCATGGGACGTCTAAGTGGGTAAATAACAATGTAAACATTTGGTAAATGTGACTCCCGTGATTATGTAGCGAGAGCCCCGGAGGAGGATTACGAAACAACGGAATGAAGACTCCGTTGCTAATCTGCCTGCCAGAAACATGACTTTATTTCACTAAAGCCTCTTCATAAATACGGTCTACTTCAAGTCCACTCGCTAATAAAAAGGAACAATGAAAGTGCACTTTAAATAAATCCACCTAAAGTATTAGTTATTGAAAAAGACCTATAGCTCTGAATAACATATGTTCAAATATACATATAGTATGCACCCGTGTGAAATTTCATTAATTTAAGATGGCCCAGACGGAGTCCCTAAATTTGAGAGAGATATGAATGCTTTTTGTCCTAGTGGAGGGATCCTGAAACATATACCGATATTATGATTTCTTCAGAAGAGTTCCATGCTCCTCATAAAGGTTTCACGGTATTCAATGGCTTATTTTAGATCCTACTATAGATCAGTCAATATTTAATAACCTGAGTAATTTGGATACCCGACGATGGCAGAAACAGGAAAAGAAAAGTGTAATAATCAATATGTAGTGCTCCAGGAGGCATAGTTAACAATCAATAGTGCACAATTTTGTAACAAAATTCGTTCCACGAACCCAACCAAAAACAATATCAAACGAAAGCCCACAGAGCGAAAGGAAGCGGAGGGAAAGCAAGAGGTAACGAGCAACCGAAATATTCATGAACAAAGGAGCCTCATAAATAAATTGCAGCCCCAAACAGCTCCTCAGCCAGAGCTCTGCTCTGCTCTACATCTAGTGGTAGTGGTGATGGTGCCACCAAAGCAGGCAGCCAAGTATATTGGAGTGGCGCAAAGATGCTAACAAAGTGCAAGGGAGCAGCCACGCCCACTGCAGCTGTCCCCGATTTATAAGTGTAAGGGTTTGATGATTTTCCGATGTCGTGGAATTAGCAATGAGGCACCGCAGTCAAAACAGAGAATGGGAGAGAATGGGGCTCTGTCTCCTGCTCTCAATTTGTGCTTGCAAGGAGCAAGGAGCATGGTCGCAGGTCAAAGATGAGTGCCGAATGCATCATGCAGCAGCCATCAAAGTGCAGCCCTGAATTATTTGGCAGCGAGAGCAGGAAAACACTAGAACCAAGACCAGACCAGAGGCAATTGTGTGGCAAATGGAGGGGGAATGGAATAGTCGTAAATAAGTCAGAACAAAACAGAAGAGATGCTGATGAGGAATGATTTTCCTATCACCTTTGCGGGGAAATTGAGGCAGAACCATGTGAAATTGATTACAAGCCGGGAATCTGTGGCCATACTTGAAAATTGCCTCAAATTGAATCAGGCTTAAAGTGTTAAATCGAATCTAATTCATCTAAGCAGCAGAGACATTGAAACACTTCTGCTGCAATCAGGATTAAATTGAATTTGCCAAACTTGCACGTTGTATCCCTCAGCCTCAGGTCGGCCGGAGATAAAGGATAGAGTTGGCGACAAAAAGCCACGAAATAAATTATCTCAGAAATCAATTACAACTAATTGCATAGACCACTTGGGATTCAATTGAATTCACTTGAAAGCCCAGACCCCAGACCCAGACGGCACACAGTCGGCCCACAAGGGATCCAGCCCTCCGTTCAGGCCTTCGTTCGTGTGTGTTCACGGGATGATTTGTCGTGTACACAGATACATGTGCATGCAGATATGTATGCATGTTCTTGCCTTTGTGATGGTTTAAGCTAATGCATAATTGATTGTAATGCCTCGGCAAGCCGATTCCAGTTTTGATCAGCATAAAGCTTAGCATCTGGAGTTTGTGGAGCTGGAGTTTTATGAAGTAACTGAGAAGTGTATGAAATCTGGTATCTTTCTAGGATCTGTTGGACACTTAGTCTAGTTTTTTGTTTACTTGTCATCTGGCTCTTATCGTATCTGTTTCCTCATTTACCCTTTACACACACTCGAACACAGTGTCACACTTCAGGAGATAGACAAGGGCCATACCTCATTGAACCTCTCTCGGCCAAGGCCATTTCGACTCCGGTTTGTTATGTGTCCATCCTCTGGGAATTGCCACTGATTCCCTTACATTCATATCATAAGTCGGTTCAGATTCTCCCTCTTTGCATCCCGGTTCCCGAGCTGCCCATGCGAGGAGAGAGAACTAAGTACATACATATGTACACACTTTAGGGACAAGTCTGAGTGCAGTGCTCCGTTATTTGGGAATGGGGTACAGAGGCGGGGAGAATATGTGCATTTTCCTGTTGTGGGCATTCCTTTAATTAATTATTTTTTAATCTAATTTCTTTTTGCTATTGTAAATGACAATTTAATAAACGGTTTTTCCTTATCGCCTGTCTGCAGTCCCTTGCAACTTCCTGCTGTGCTCGGAATTGAACAATTTAATTATATTCATATGGACGAGTTATTCATATGTTGGCGTTGCCTGTTTTACCTGGCAAAAGTAAACAGCGACAATGGCGGCAGATTACCGGGCGACACTTGCAATTAATAGCGTATTTTAAGCGATGCCTGATTAAAACCGCAGACAACCCAAACAACAGCAGCAGAAAGCGATATTTCCATAATAATGATATTAAAAAAAAGACGGGATGAACCCCATTTTCTGATATCCTTGCTGATCGATTGGTTCCAATATGTTTCAACATGTTCATGTTTTTCACAGCTCTAATTTCTCCACCGATCGTCACTATAACAGATCCAATTTATGCTTGTATCGACTCCGACTGTTGATGGTAAAGGACAGATGATATGACCATGAGTCAGAGGTGCATTGCAAACATTCTGTGAGAATCATATGACCCTGGCAACCAGAACAATACAGAAATAAAATCTCTTTGTGGTCTGGCCAGGCTGAGCATCAAAGAGAACAAATTAATTGCTCTTTATGACGAAAATTAACAATTATGAAAATAAAATAGGTTTGTTTTTATTGTTTTCGCTATTTTTCAATCACAATAATTATGCACCATGACAGTCCACGAGGATAGGTACCAGGTCTCCTCTACCCTGCAACAAGGACTCGCAGGCCTGTACGATGGTGTGTGTGTGTGTGTGTGTGTGTTTTGGAAGTCGCTTTTTGCTGGCTTCTTATCGCGCATGCTAAACAAGCAGACGACAGCAGACAGCAGAAGACGAGCAAATACTATTTGAATTTTGATAAAATACTCGTACATAGAACTGATATTTTGTGGTGCGCTGGCAGGTCTTGCCACTGCCATTGCCATCGACGTGCCCTCAGCTATCTCCTGCTCCCACTGTCTCTGTGGGTCTCTCCCCATCTTGCATTTATTGTTGACGTTCATACATACCTACATACATATGTAGTTTGTGCAAGCGGAGCGTAAATTCAATTTAAATTTTTGTGCAAATTGGCTGCAAATGCAATTTACAGTTCCCAGGAAAAGGCCAGGCTCCAGCTGCATCCAAGAAGCATACGTGAGCTGTAGTTTTTATTTTCTCCTCGTCTGTTGTCTGTGTAGGAGCTGTCCATAGCTGGAGATACATAGAAATTTGCTTTCTGTTTATTTTGGAGTTTGGTGCTTGATGGAAAGTCTGGTGGTGGGTGTGTTACCACACCTGGAACTATTATTCCGAGCCAAATGCGTGTGGGGAAAAACGCAAGTTTTTAGAGCCATAAAGCTGCTGCACTGAAAAAAGGCTCCTCCGGTGATTTATGCCCATCACTCGGCAACACCCCAACCCCTTGATCTCTAACTTTTAAATGTTGCCAGTGTGTCGCAGAGTTGGAGTAGAGAAAACTTTTTATTAGACTCAAAGTTGCAGGTGCAAGTCGGCCCCCCCATCATCGCTTTAGAAGAGATGGTACTAGGGTGTTTGTAGCGGGGTGAATACACAAGATATATTGCTGATATTCCACAAATCTGATAAAGGTTTAAATATGATTTCTACAGTCTCGTAACCAAGTTAAAATGAATTTGTTAAGTAATGGCATTGAAAAACTCACTTCGCTGGCTGCAAACGCATACCGATATATAAGGAACCTTCTAGCCTTTTGATGTAATAAGTTCAGAATAGAATTTATTATTTAATTATATCGTCAACAGTCAGTGGCAGGAGCAGGGGAGCTGCGATAAGTCAGGACGTGGAGAGGCCGAGTTCAATGAACCTTTTGGTGTGCCACAATGCGTTGAGTGTCATGTGTGGGATTGTAGTAGGAGGGGCCGTAAATAACACTCTCTATTATATATGCATATGAGTAGAGGTAGGTACTACGTAGAGAGAGAGAGAGAGAGAGCAGAGTGAGCCTTCCATTACTCGTCGCTTAAAGTGGCTTTAAGCGCTATTTGGGGTAAACCTCTTTAGCATCCTTAGACATAAGTGGCACAAAACAAAGTCGGCTCCTTTCCGAGGCCATTCATCTTGAGTTGAGTTCTCGCTGTGTATTCCATGTGCATCCTCATCAATATCATATTTATGCCCGGCTGCCGACAAACAATTGCAGTCCGTTCGCTGTCAGTCTCCTCCCCCCTCTCTCCATCTCTTTCTGTTTTTTGTCTAGAATGTTTTGTGGATGATACTTACCCAGACGTGACTCTGTGTGTGTGTGTGTGAGTGCGTATGTCTGTGGCCCAACTTGGCCCCGTGCCAGGAATTGTTCCTATTTTTCTTGTATGTATATTGTTTTGCTATCGCTTTTGGGTTCAACGCTTTTGTTTTTCGTCTTGGATAGTGGATTCCTGATACCTACCCCACGTGGAAGGCGGACAGAGGGTCAGCCAGAGTATTTGATAGAAGGCTCGACTCGTATTTACGATTCAGGGGCGCCTCTAGTCAGAGTATTCCCTTTCCGAAACGAATATTATATCATGTGCTGTACATGGTTGACGATTTGGGAATTCGGATATTTAATAGGGTTATAGTTTACTGTTTTTTTGGAAATGGACCCATTTTGTCCTCCCTTTTGTCAATTCTGAGTATAATCTGTGGAGCGTTCTTCGACCTCGCCCTAACACATCCCTCAAAGTGATTTACAGCCAGCCTGCTGCATGCATTGGCTCCTTGACTCCCGCTCCACTTAATAATGCCCAGAAAAAGCCCCAAGTCCCGGGCCACCAATGCTGGTGTGTGTGCGACATTGATTGTGTGAAGCTGCCGGGACACTTCGAGCGAGTAGGTGGCCACGGATACCCAGGGGACTCGCAATAAATCAATCAATATCCTGTCTGGATATGTGGTTGCCTGAGTGCGGCTTCGGGTCTGCCTTTTACATGCCACTGTCACTGCGGTGACATCAACTTAAAGCCAAGGAAAGCCCGCGGCTCTGCCTATTCTCCTGCTCCTCTTCCAACTCCTGTAATAAAGCTTAAATTTGTTTCTGTGGCCTCCCATTTCGGTTTTACCTTTTTCTAAGGATTATTGTGGTTCTTCTACATTGTCCATATGGCTGTTTGCATGTATAATTATATGTTTTAGGAGCAAAACGCATAATGGATTTAAATTGCACTCGCAAATGGAGTGGAAAAACTATGTCCGCTTTCCAGGACTCCCCTGTGGGCAGACATTACAGCCGGAATAGGCCACTCCTCCTCTTCCGCCAACTATTGATTAGCCAAATGGATTTGGCCCGCTCCGCACCACATGGCGTACTCGTATGTGGCATTTGGCATGGAGGAACAAACAGTCAGGGAAGGGCTATAATTATTGCAGTGATGGTATGGGGTTAACGTTGGGCTTGAGAGGGGAGAGTGGAGAGGAAAACTAGCATTGATTGAGTGCCAAATCACTTAAGCCAATTCAAAGCCATTGGCAACAACTTGGCAGAGAAAGACAGAAGGCATTCTTTGCTGGCGGCCCTCTTTTTCGTGCGATCAAAGCTGACAAATGGCCGATTGGCAGCTTAATGGCAGCTACGCTCTTCCCCTTCAACCTTCACCAACATTTCTGGCCCGGCCAAGACGGTGGCTATGAAGGCATGTCAAATAGAAAAGCCCCCGAATGCCTCCCCCAGTGCTTCATGGCGCTGCATTCAGAATCTACTGCCCAGCTTTATGTGGTATATAAATTTTAATTCCCTCCCTGCCTGGCTGCAAGCCAAAGCCGAAACCAGAGCCAGATCTGAAGCCAGCGCTGTAGCCGAAGCAAAACCCCCAACCCAACCAAACCGAACAGTCCGCAAAGTGATTCTTCCAATTCCAACAATTGTTGCTGATTTAACACAAAATGCAGCCAACATCCTTTGGCCAAGTCTATTCTGGCTATTGCTGTGGCTCTTCTCCTGCCGCTTTGGATATTTGTCAATGTCCCCTGGCCAAAACTGTTTGGGCCTTGGCAGAGCCCCTACCAACAATGGGGAGTATTTTCCAGTTTCCTTATGAGTTTATTAGTGATTAGGATTCTGAGGCTGCCAGCAATTTTGCATATAATTCTGGCGTATACTTAATGCAGCTCTTGGCTAGGATGGCATTGATAATCTCCCTGTTTGCCTGGCTGATTGCTGACCACAGCAGAAAGAGAGAGAGAGAGAGAGACTCAATAGATGATGTCTCTGTTTGTATGGGGTTTAATTCGGATCGATCCTCCATATAAACACTTTCCCGCTCGACTAAATGTGTTTGCCTGATAAATTTATTGCCATTTCCACCCTGGACCACTTGCCGTATGCTTAATATTTTGTTTGCTTTGTCTAATGACCAGACTTTTGACTCTTTTTACGCTCCCTGCTCCGCTTTCCCATATGTAGCCTTAACTCCACCCACCGCACATAAAACAAACTTTGCGGTTACTTAATGAAGCTGAAAAATTGCCTCGGTTTTCCCCATTTTATTTGAACTTGCTTTCGCTCCATCCTCCATCCTTCTTGTTGCATTTTCCTCGTTTTTTCTTGTACTTGTCTATCTTTTCTCTTGGGTTTGCCTTATTTTTTAGGAATTGTAAGCGTATGTTAGTCTTGAACTGAGAGTGAAAGAAGTAGTAGAAGTTATCCTGCAATTTGTCTGGCTTGAGCCGTGCCCAGAAGGGGCCTGATACTGATATCAAGCAGTATTTCTGCCAAAAGCATAGCAATTATACCTTAAATTTCCAACTTCTAAGAACCCAAAATGAAAAAATTTTGCTTACTTGCGTGTCTGTTACCATGTGTCCCTTGGAGTGTATCTCTGTTGCTCATATCTGCTTAGTTATATAATTAGGAAATAAGTACATATATGTATTATATCCCAACAGGCAGTGAGGCAGTAAAGTCAATGGAGGTTTCAAATAGGAAGAGAAGGTTCAGAAGACAAGTAAGAAATAATTTCTACCTCCAAGCAATGGGATTTTATGCTCTCAAAGCATAGGATGCAAATATAGATATGTAGATGGTGGAAGAAGAAGAGGATACACAAAACTCCCTTTAATGGATATCCCCCCATATTCTGCCCCAAGTATAATTATGCAAGAAGCAATTTTAAGCAGGAAATGAGAAGCAGGCTGGCAGACACTGTGAGAGAGAGAGTACCCAATCGATATGCAATTTTCCTAAATACCATATATGTACATATGTATGTACCTAGGGGCGGGGCTGCCGCCGGATGCCGCTTAAAAATCTAAAATGCAAAAATCGTTTATTTGCTCAAGAGCCGTTAAAATGTACTACCAGGCATCCAGGGCAGGCAGCTGGACTCGGCCATGCTGCAAAGAGTCAAACATGGCCATTTGTTGCACGTTTCAATTTCAGTTGATTGCATACACAGAGAGAGACTGTGACAGAGGGAGAGGGAGGGGAAGAGGGGGAAAACGAAAAGGGGAAAAGTGCTACCTCCAATGCCATGCCATTTGACGAAGAAATTGTTATAGATATTTGGACGTGCAGTCGAGCGCAAAGAGGAACACAGGCGGACGGAATCTCTTCTTCTATTCGGTGCTCTCATACGAAAATTATAAGGATATACGCTACGTAAAGTCAATAAATAAAACAGTTGTGTACTGTACCCGTCCAGCAGCAGCAGGAGGCCTCACACAGCGAAACAAGCACAGCCTCAAAATAACTGGAAATGGGTTCTTAAATGCAGTCAGTCATTCCAATTCCAATCGTATACTGTCTTTGATGATACGAGGTTTTTGTATGCCATATTGAATAATTATTTCTAAGATAGGATCGTGCCATAGTCAGCCATACTAACGACTAGTGCAGATTTCCTGGCATTTGGTATTTTGGTTCAATGCAAGAAGCTCTTTCTCTACATTGCATATACTCGTATTGTTCTTTAATAATTTTTGATTGATTTTGGTATTTTTTCCAGTGCAGCAGTCGTGGAAAAGGCAGAGATGACGGCTGGGAACGAACACGTGCGATTTAATACAAATGCGCTTAGGTGTCCTTCCTGCTCCTGGGAGGGACTTACGCCAGGCGACGCTTTTAGTCTTCGTCGCCGGCAACAGCTACTGCAACGTCACCTGCAACTGAGCTTACAAATGCGCATCCATAAAGTCATTGAGGCACCTGCTCTCCTTGGCTGAATCATCTGGTATTCTCATTTACGAAAACACCGAACACACAGAATCAGTATCATCAGTATCCCCAAAAAGGATATTCCAACGAAACAGTCTTCGAAACAGTCCTGGTTTTATTTAGCATGATTCCCCGTTACATATTTATTTAATAAAGAATTTAAACTACCCTACTTTAAGTGTTTCTGAATCTCCTCCCCGCCAATAAAACAGCCTTTCCTGTTTGCTTGTCTGTGCTTGCCAAAAAAATGTTCGAGCCACGCCTGTAAAAAACTCCTGCAATGCCAGGATTCGGACTCGCGCCTAGTGGTTGTTCAACGAGCCTAAAATCGACATGCAACCTGCGCCTCCGCCTCTGTCCCTGGGACGACGTCCGGTCTGCTGATGCCCAGGTTGAAAATGAGGCAAGCTTGGCACATGGCCAGAAGGATCTTAGAGAAATAAAATACGAAATATTTCCAAAGGCCAGAGTGTTGGCCAACTGTCTCCCGACCTTGTCTGCCTGGTGCCTGCGTCTACCTCTTCTCTTGTTGCAGGCTTAATTCTTCACAAGCGGCACCATTGGTCGTAAGTGCAATTCGTTGTGGCATCGGACTCGATTGCAATTGTTGTGTTTTTGAGTTGGGGTTTTGAATCGGGTGGTGGAATAAAGTATGACAAATGCTGTTGTAATTACTTCTGTTGATGCTGTAAACAGAAACAGTCCACATATACATATACTATGTAAATATGTATAAGTGTGAGTATACACACAGGTATACTATGCACACTCCTAAGCACTCTTGGAACTTTGGAACTCTGAACCTGTCTCCTACAAACATCTAGATGTACCATCCAACAAATGCAATTCATAAGCCATATTCTCTGACTCTTTCTTGCCTGAGTTCTGGCTCTCACTCGCTCTTGAGGCTCGACTTTCAATCTCTTGGTCCACCGCCCTTTCACAAACCTGGCACAACTCGCTGTACCACTCGCAAAAAGGCTTGTGGAAAAAGTTTTTCGCTTGCATTCGTGGAAATGACACTGTGGGGCATGAATACTAATTTCTAATTTCGATGCTCCGGCATCGTTTCTAGCGCTGCTGTCGGTGCCAGCGCTCCTGGTGCATCACATTAGGTGGCACGACATCTCTCTCACTCTCCAGCTGTCTCCAGCACCACTTGCTTCAGGCCACAAACAGCTCACACGACATCAACGAAGGCTTGCAAGAAAAAGGAAGTTGCACTGGGTTGAGCATACTTTTAGGTTCCAAGAAAGGGGTATGCAAAAATCGGGGAACGGAAGAGGGGAAAGGAAGGGGGGAACAGACAGGGAACAGTTCACAAAAGTTATGCGTTGGTATTTCCGTCAACTTCAGACTCAAGCAAAGCGGGAGAGAAATGGCCATGAATGGCAGCTGGGAATAGAAGACGGGATAGGACGATAGGTTTCCATATGAAAATGAAAGAGAATAGAATAATTCAATGATTGATCATTCAACTAATTCCCATTTTGTGGTTATCTTAGATTAGTTTGATAATTTAAAAAATGTTTATCTCCCCAACCGAAGGTCAAGCCGAGTCTGAGAGCCAATGCCCCCGCACTTGCCACTAGACATTTCCTTAACTGTTGAACGACAAGGTGGCCCCTATCGGCTGTTTTTCTTACCTTATTTGAAAAAGGGATTTTGATTTTCCAATGGTTGAGGCACTAACCTTTTTTTGAGGGAATCCCACATTCATTCCCGTCATGTTTTTAATCTTTCCTTTGGCTCTTTATCTCTGCGCTTTATGCTTAATTGCTTCTGCCATTTATATTTGAGTATGGAGAGAAAAACAAGAGGAAACACCTTGAAATTAAGAGGAAGGTAAGTCCGCGCCGTGGCTAATCCCAGTAGGAATGCAGGATAGATTCCCAAAAGGGCACACAGAATACACAAAAAGAAAGGCAGTTTTCCGTCTTTCTCGCTGCCACCATGAAACCGCAACTGGCAATTTGTTGGCAATTTGTGGGTTTTCAAGCGGATTTAATTGCCAGCAAAGCCAGTCAAAATTTAGAGTGCAGTCATACAAATACATACAAAACTCATTACTGGTCTAATATGCTTATAGATATTATTGCTGTACAAGCCCATCCTCAAGGAAGAAAGTGAATCCCTTCATAGCTTGCCTTTGAGAGCTGTGAATGTGGCTGGCTCTAAGGATTTATTAATTATTTGTCCTCGGGCAACAACTCCACATACGAAGTAATCTATTTTGACAGAGATTTCTAAATTATTTGAATTAATTAACTGATTTGCAAATATAATAATAAAGCTGTCAGTGTCAGGGGCACTCTCCCCCTTATCTCTCATCTCTCGCTCCGAGCTGTCACTCCCTGCTCGAGAATGGATCGACATATGTTCTTCCCTTCTAAATGTTGAATCCCTCTTGGTCAGGCACAAGCGGAGACATGGACTTGCCGTTGCATCTGCACACTGGGGCTCCTCTGCACCACCCCTTTCGCCTTCCCTCTCCCACCTCGTCTGGTGTGAGTTAGCGAATTCTTTTCCCGTTTTTGGCCCTTGGGTCCGCCGCTGTTGAGGCCAAGTCTAGTTTGTTTTTAGAGTGGCCAACAGGGATGGAGAGGAGAGGGATGAAATTGGTTAGCGGATTCATGGATGTTCTGCAGCTATCATATTTGCAGACGGTGGCAAAACCCTCTTTATAGCCGACTCCTCCTGCTTCTACTCGTCGAAGAAATGCAGATTGCATGGAGGATGGAGAGTCGTCTATAAGTCCTGGATCTTCTCGTTAAGTCTCTCCCGATTTGTTAATTACCTCTCGGAGAACAGTTTCTCCAAGATGGCAACCTGGCTAACACTCCAGCCACTCTACCAGCCTTGCTACTGGATATACCCTTTCCACTTCCACACAGTAGAACAAAAGCTCAACTTCCCACTCTTAGAACATTTTCACAAGAGCTGCCCTGACGTTTTTGCCAAGCAAATATAAACACTATGGAGAGACAAGTTGCACCGAAGCAAAAAGTTCTGAAGCAACGCAGGAAAGCAGAAAAACTCTATACCCATCTCTGTCTCAGGCTAGGGCTAAGAAAATGTAATAAATTTCTACACAAAAACGACCACAAGTTTCCTCTTCTCCCCCACTTTCAAAGAGTACACAAAGAGAATACGAAAACAAAAGAAAGGAAAGGAAAATGTGGAGTGGAAGTCTGGGATAGGCTAGCCAGCCATACAGCCTATCTATCTATCTATCTATCTATGGCGAAAGCGAGGCTTCCATCCCACTTTCCCGAGGTTTTCCAAGTGCTGCAACAATGCACACACAATTTTGAATATTCAATAAAGATGTTTCCTCGCCTCTTTTGTTTTTAGTTTGATTTTCCCTTCTGTTGTTCCATTAAAAACTTTTCTTCGCTTATGAATTCAAGACAGGAACCAGAAGTACAGACATAGCAAAAAGGGGGGACTTTTGACATCAAGATCTGTCCAGATAAATCGTCAACGGGGATCTCTTTATATGTGTGCACTGTAGCCTCCCATTGCGGATAATCGATTACATCTACATGTAAACACACATGCAATCCACACAAGAAACAATTCTGCAGCCGGAATTATATATCGAATAATAACCCACATTATATTTTCCCTTTAAGTTTTACTTAAATTTTCCCTTTCAACTGTTTGTCATTGAAGAGCGCCGTCGACTGTGCAGTGGCCGCTGGTGCAAAGTACATACATACATAAATAATTCCCACAGGTACTTCGCAGCACCCCAATGGAAGCTCCTTTATCGGTGGATCAGTAAAAAAAAGCTGCAAGTGACAAAAATGAATGCCATTGATTTAATGCCCAATCAATTGCGTAATTAGTGAAAGAGTTCACGCAAAATCTCTTCGCTTAAGAGAGGCTTTTCCTCTCTTCCTCATGTCCGCTATAGCTTTATGCTCGCGGACCCATAAGCGGACAAAATTGCATTGCGGCGCTCTCTTTCTAACGAAGTGCAAGATAGAGTAGACGAGGCTGGCGCTCTCTGGCGCTCTTTGCCGGGTGCGTTTTGTGGTGCCCGCCGCTGACCGATCGAGCACTTGATTTACCGCAATTCCTTCTCTGCTGCACCACCGCAATACATAATCACTAAGCGCAGTCTCCGCTTTCACTGTCTTCGTCTCTATCCCCTATCGTCTTTCTAGAATTAATTGCCCATGCTATTTCTATTCTACTTACATGTACATGCACATGCATACATAAAAAAAAAGATGATTATATTTCTGTCGCTTTATGTTCTCTTTAGTTATCAAGTACCAATATATGTACATACATATTTACATTGTTTCTTCTGGCGACTGTCAGCGCCGACTAAAGTTGTCGGCACATTGTTGAAATGCCAGAAAATGAAAAGGAGCTGTTTAACAGGAAAACATTTAAGGAGAGAAAGGCCGACTAGCTGCCGGTAATTGGGATGTGTAACAAATATGAAGGACAGCGACAAGAACGGGATCAAGCTCCACGCCGCGGCAGAGAAAATGAATCGTGTTTCTTCGTGTCGGTTGTCTGCGCACACAAACGCACCAAGAACATGTGAGTGTCTGCGTGCCGACCCCTGCTGTAGTGCATGTCCAGACCTGCCCATTAGGCATTCAATGTGTAACCAAATTAATAAACAAATTAAATGTCCTCTGCTTAGACTCTTTTCAAATCGTTTCTCATTGCTCTTCCTTTTCCGGCCGACATTTTTCTATTTATGTGTGGATATATTGCCAGATTCCTCTATATACGAGTAAGTGTGTGTGTGTCTGTCTGTCCGTTTGTGTATGCGTTTGGTCAAATTGCAACCAGTTGACATTTGCACATTTCTGTCTGCCATTCAAATTTCTCTCATGCCTTTTACCCCTCTCCCATACCCAGACTCAGACCCAAGCTCCATTCAAGCTCTGGCCTCTCTTCGAAAACATTTTTATACCTGGTGGTTGGCAGCATTTAGGCAAGCATAAATGTATTTATGTGAAAGAATATAACGAGCAGAGAAAACAGTGTATATCCTGTCCATATTATTAATAAGATCTCTGTCACTACTCCGAACATCACTAGGACCATCCCCAGGCGAAAGGCAGCTGTGCTCTCTGGTTCACTTGGCCTTGTGCTTATTCAAACCGAAATCGGCTTGCCGAGCCTTAACATTCAATTATGCAAATTGTCACAAATGCAATGGATACATATGTATGTATAGAGAATATCATACAGATATGTATGACAAAACATACGCACACGGCTGGCATGGGAAGGCATTGTTGCTTGAACGCATATGGATGAATGGATCCCTCAGCCCCCCAGTGGTTATAGTTGGGGAAAGGCTTTCAAGTGAATTGACTTCCAAGTACTATTCCTACATACATATATACAATTTGTTATAATTGAATCTTAAATCTGTGTAATTACAACGACTTTAATTAATGAGAATGCATTTTACATTTATGTCTTGATTCAATTTGAATAAGGAACAGGCCTACAACACAGAGTTGTGGAGACACAAAAGAGTTAGGAAAATCATTTCTCATGAGTATCTTGTTGGAGTCGAAATAATTTACTATTATTCCTTCACATTGATCTCTGGCCTTGGTTGACAACAAATTCAGGTTCTTCACTCTGTTGGCTGCTGCATCATGCAGTGTGCACTCACCTTTGGCTTGCACCTGCATCTCGCAGGGGATATAAAAAATACTTCGCTGTGTAAAAATCCATCGAGCGGAGGAAAGGAAGAAAGACGAAGGTGCAGAAGCTGAAGCTCAGTCCATTCTGTTTCGCTTCCTGTTGCATTTCTTGCTTCATTTCTAAGTCCATGGAATCGAAGTATCATAAAACCATGCTGCCAATCTGTGGTGGCACCATCACCTCTAGCATAAACAGGAACAGAGCTGCATCAGCATCAGCATCAGCATCATCAGGCTGCAACAAGGACGACGAAGACGTTGCGCATGGATGCAATTTATATATTATATTAGACTGCTGTGCTCATACGAGTATATATGTATGTTGGCTGATGTTGGCTTCTGGTCTGGCATTTTACTCTGCCTGCTCTACTCTGTTGCTTCGACATCGAATTTCGATATTACGGATCTACCTAAGAAGCAAGATGTGAGAATTTCCTATGGGACGATCTTCTATGGGATCTTTGAAGCTTCTTAGCTTTGCTTTTCCAGGGTACCTCGCAAAAATTAACAAATATTTACACTTTAATTCAGTAATTATGGTTCATGTTCGCCCTTAGCTTAAAGCGAGGAAAAAGCCCAGTGTCTGGCACTATCAATAGATGGAATAGAAACTCTCAAAAATGTGATTGCATGTGTAATGACTCTCAAAGTAACATAGTTATATGTCTTAATCAGAGAGTAGTAGATATGGCAACCTCTTTCAGATCAATGCAGATGTTTATTTTCGCAGAAAACTTCTTTAAACTCTTGAAGAATTAACATAATTTATTTTAATCAACGAGCTACTCCCTTCAGATCTATTTGCAGTTTCCTAAGTCTGCCGTCCTGGTTGAGTTCTGTTGCCTTTACAGTTGTTCCTTATCTCCTGGCTTTTACAGCTCTCTCTCTTAGCCGGCATCCCTGGGGCAACTGTTGCTACCTTACTGTTAATTTCAGGACCCACTTTTCCTTTCCTTCTTTCTGCCACTGGCTGCTGGTGCTTGACCAAAAAACTAGGCTGAAATTCTCAAGCTTTCCCTTGTCGGAGCTGAAGGGCACGAAGGAGAAGGTGAGAGGATCACGAGCCGTAATTTTTTTCCGTGCCTACTGTTGGCTCATACTAAGCGCCGCCAGCTTTTAAGAGCACTTTAGTGATGGTTACTCTAATTGTGGTTATATTTGTATGTGCGAGCGGGTCTGAGCCTTTTCCTCATTTAGTGTCCGAGTGTCCTTTCAGCCATTCCTGCCATTCAGCCTGTCCTGGCACTGCCATGTCTGGGGCTGTGTGACTTCCTTGCCATGTGCCATATGAGTATTTAATTGTTTGGCACTTAGCCAGATAATGTATATACTTGCCTGCTCAGCTCAACATAGGTCGTCTGTCTGTGACTCTGACCAGGCTTTTTTCCCAGTCCGCTATGCTCCTCGTGGCTTTGCAAAGTTAATATCTTTTGACAGGTTAACACTGTCTGATATTAATTTATTTATTTTTGCCTCACATCACAATACATCCCTTGCATTGCTATCTGGTTATATTTTATTTTTTCCTCCTATGATTTGTTGGAATTTGAATGTTTGGATACATAGAGTTGGCAGAAAAGGATTTAACACATGCCCACGAATGTGACAGCCTGATTTCCTTCTCAGCATGTTACGTGGCCCTATCTTGACAAGTACACTACCGGCCACTGATATAGATACACTCGGTGTCATTCGAGCACAAACAATTTCCCCTACCGTCGCGATATTGCATGTTGAATAAATTCTGTGATAATAATTTTATGCGTTCTGCATTCTTGTCATGTCGCTGCTGCGGTTTGTTCGAGTAGTTGTTCTTGCTGTTCACTTTAATGGAGTATATTAACCAAACCCAGGAGCCACCACAACTTAAATCCTATTTTTGTTGCTGGCAACTTTATTTTGGATAAATAAAATACGCGGTGGATGGTTTTAAAACCCTTTCAAATCCACCATTCAAAAGCCAACAAAAATGTGCATATATGTGTGTACTTATGTATATGTACAAATGTGTGCAATAGTTTTGGTTCTACTGGAACTAAGTAAACTAATGGAAAATGTCTGCCTTGCACTTTTGCTTGCACAACTTTCGCTTCTGTCTCTCCCACTGTTTAAATCTCTCCGTTAGGAAATGAAAAATGATTGCATTGGCCGAGAGAGAGAGGGAGAGAGTGAGAAAGAGCAGAGCTCCATGAGCACTATTTATGTTTCATTTAATTTTCCAGCTTAAAGAGGGTCCCCTTCACTTACCTTGGGCATTAAGTAGTTATTATTAACCAAAGGTAGAAGCAAATGAGTGGAAATATGGGAAATAAGCTTCATAAAATATGATTATAATCCGATAATGTTTCAGCTCTCCTCTCTCTACCTCTCTCTCTCTCTGCCTAACTTGAGCTTCAGTTACGGTTATTGCAACCATTACCCTCCCCAAACGACCCTTTCCTTCTGATTTGCTCCACAACTCGGATAAAAAAAAAACTGATGACTTTCACGTTTTCTGTTTCGGTTCTTTTTGTGGCTTAATTATTGTCGGAACAATGTGATTTTCCGGCTAGACTTGAAGGGCAGGCAAACGGTCGTTACAGCCCTACTCCTATTTGGAGATATTTCCCCAGCTCTTGAAATGGTGCGTGTGCAAAAGAGAAAGAAAGATCTGATAGAATGAGGGATAAAGAAATAAACGAAAAATTGATTGTTCGTTTACCTTATTTCTTAGACATTTTCCTTCCTCCACAATTATCCACGTTTCGCATTCGAACTTTTACCATTCTTGTGGGTGTCGCTTGTGAAAGTTTAAGTATGCTTTTAATTGTTAAAGTAAGACGGCAGCGCAATCAATCAAGAGTGTGACGCGGTCCAATGACATTGGACACCTAAACATTTAATTCAATTAAATACATGACACGACATAGACAAGTTTGGGACCCAAAAATAACAGCACTTGTATAATAAGGAAGGAAAATATGGTAGGAAGAAGGAATTTATATTTGCAATTTCTATATACAACAAAAAGTTGACTACTTAAGCTATTAAGTTAAACAAACAAAACGAACAAGCAAGCTAATTTTATATATGAACTCCTGAAACCAAAAAACTGGAATGAAAAGGTTCGTATATAACAGGCGAAAAGCATATAAACTCCAAGGTATTAGTTTTTCCTTTTGGCCCTTTATATCTTATTGGCACCACTTAAACTGTTTTAAAAGTTGGCAACAATTGTGGATAAAACATGTTAATTCCATATTATTCTGCTTTATAGCTTTAGCTATTTGATGAATTTCCTAATATGATTTATGTCTTAAAGACAAACTTAAAGGGAAAACGTCGTCAAGAGCCCGGCTACGAGCATCACATTACCGGCAGTGGCATGCCCCTATTTTCCACCCACGACTCCTTGGGGGGGCTTGTGTTTTTGGCAGTGGTTAAAAAAGCGTTTCTTGGCTGCATTTTTGCTTAATGTTGATTCGCCTAGGCCTATTCTCTGGCCTGAGCCTACGATTCCCAAGAGAAGCTTTTAACTAGCAACGAAGTGCGGCGCAGGCGCCGGATAAGCACTTCTAGGACTACGAAAAGGAATTGAAATTTGCAGTTGGATTTGGTCCTAACTAGTAGTTCCCTGCTCGATTCTTTCTGAAGCTTACTCGATTAGCCCTGAAGTTGGTTAAGTTGATTCGATTCAACTCCCAAAAGTTGGCAAAGAGTTCTCTCTTTCTCTCTCTCTCTCTCACTCCATATCTTGTATCTTTTTGCGGTAGGTTAGTGCTAGTCAGCGGATGGATAGCTGCTCTTAGCCGTTCCCTTTGCCCAATCCCAGACCCAGTTCCACCCTCGGTCAAGCCCCATCTCGTTTGCTCTCTGGTATGGCTATCTCGCTCGCGAACAGATGTTTTGTGGCGACTTCGGCTCTGGACCCGAAGTCGTGTTTTGTTTTGGCCTGTTTCGAATCCCATTTCGTTCCGCAGGCGCCGGGTTGAACATGCTGCCACGGCATCCTGCCGCCTCAGTTGTGCGGCAGAAGCCACTTTGTACACATTTCTCGGTGGTCATGCTGCGCGTCATTCTCTTAGTCGAATCCTTCAAGTCTCGATTCGTCTCGTTTGTGTGACCAGTGCTTTGCTGTCTAAGAAGTGGCTTTAAGTTTTGAAATTTGATTTAATTAAAATGAAACTCGCAGCCTCTCCTTATCAGGTTGCGACCCATCTGCATCTTCCCGGTGACCTCCTCATGGCGAGCTGAGACTATCCAGGACGGAATATGATTGGGATGTCTTTCTCTCAAACCATTGAGCAGGAGTCAGGCCTTCTTGATGTCGCCGATGTAACCGTTGTAAGTGTGAATCATGATTTGCCAGTCATTGAGGTGACCCTTCGGTTGCACTGCTGATTTTTCTTTCTCTTTCTCGACTCCAAGGCGGCAGCGGGTGTGCCAGAGGCTGTCTCGTCGCCTCAATCTCCACCGTCTCCTATCGCCTTTCACCTGTTACTCACACGCACTGTGGACCGCTCTCAACAGCTCTCAACAAGTCTGAAAGATTGTCGCCTGGATCAATGTACCGGAGAATACCATAAATCACTAGGTATAAAGTTGATTACATTTTAAGCAGTGACTTCCTCTTTCCCCGCCTCTTTTGGCTCGTGTGGACCTTATTTCAGCGAACTTTTTTAAACTTGTCCGGCAATGGACAATGGACTTCCCCAATCGCTCCCTGTAATTTCTTGTAC
This sequence comes from Drosophila algonquin, assembly GCA_035041765.1. Classification (NCBI taxonomy): domain Eukaryota; kingdom Metazoa; phylum Arthropoda; class Insecta; order Diptera; family Drosophilidae; genus Drosophila; species Drosophila algonquin. The sequence continues at coordinate 29,777 of JAWNKY010002748.1, forward strand.
ACTCTCTGCATGCAGTTACTTCTTCTCCTTATCCCTGTATCTGTGTGTGTGTGTCTGTGTTTGACCAGCTGTGCATTTGTTGTTGACACCCACAGAACATTCACACAGAGATACTTCTCAGACTTTGGTTGCTTTGCTTTGCCGAACGCTGCTGATGCTGGCTGCGGCTTGTTAGGGATACTTTTTAATGGAATTTATCGATAATATTAGTTGTGACAGCAGTCTTCTTACAGCCTTTATCGCTTATTTATATTCTCCGCCTTGTCTCATATTTTTCAGTTATAAAACGTACACCCGGTCCGGATTCTGCGACAGGGAAACGACAGGGGAAAACCCACTTTTATTGCCAAAGTTTTACCAAACTCCTTCACATTTTGCTATTGATTTTCCTCAAGTGTTCTCTGTTCTCTGCTATATTTTGCTACAGTTTCCTTTGCTCGATTTTTGTTTTTGGAAGTGCTTTAAAAATTGCTTTGCTGCGCTAATTTTTTATTGCACATTTCAGCGGGAAAAGGATGAAAAATTTGCATCCGAGGAGGCAAAACTTTTCTTTTGCACTTTTAGTTTGCTTTCGTGGGGGGTGCACAAAAATGTTAAGTAAAAAAACTTGTGCAATTAATTGGCACTGGAGTTGAAAGGGTGCAACTAGAGCGCGAGATGCCAAAACAAAGGCCGACTCAGAAGCAGGGAGATTGGGGTTAGAGGTCGATAAGCTTCGATAAGCTCGAAGACCGGAGCCTTCAACATTTGTAAAGATCCATCATTTCAATGACTTCTATGATGAACAGTGAAATCAGGAAATCAGCAAGAATTTGTAAGCTAAACTTTCTTGGTGTGAATATACTTGATATACTCCCGCCTCCCTAAATTCCTTAGGATATCTGGACACTTTCCACTTACATATAACCGCTTCGAGCGCACAACCTTCAGAAAACCTTTAGGTTGTCGTCGCAGGCTATAATCGTGGACATCTTCTTGGCCAGTAAGTCGATTTGATAAGTTAACAAGATTTCCACACCCCAAATTTTCTATAGTCAAATTTTCCAAGCTATTTTGTTTAACATTTAAAATTTATGCCTGGGGCCATGTAATATAGAGAATAAGGAAGGACTCGCCTGCCACTGGCATTGCCTACTCTTCCTCTGTATCTTTCTCTTAGGCTACGTCTCTGACTCGTGTTGTGCTTGTTTCTTCTCTGGGTTTCTCTCGATTACTATTCTTGCTATTTATCTGGCTTGCTCATTTGTGTGTGTATGTGTGTTTTTCTTTCTCCCACACACTTTTTAGCCCGCATACATATGTAAATAGAAAAAGAGAGGCGAAAGGCGTGACAAGTGCAGGAGAATAACTGTAGGAGCACATATGTACATATGTACTTACATATGTATGTATGTATGTATGTATAACCGTATGCAAATGCAGCGTAGATGCGGGGAAGGCACTGCGGCTGGTGGGGTATCTCTGTAGCTTTCCTGTTATGGATTATGGATGAGGATGTTCTACATCCCTTCTTAATCTTCCCAATCTTCAAAGCACTTTTCTACTCCTCTGAAACGACCCTCGCGAGATTCGTTCCACAGCGAAGGACTTAAACTATTTAATTCGTTTTACCAGTCTGTCGCAGTGGCTCTGCATGGTGCTTCATCACCAAAAGTTGATCGAACCATTCAACCCAGAAATGTTCATGTGGTATTTCCATTTTTAGCCAAAAAATACATTTTTCGTTTATCGTTAAATGATATAAAAAGCGTCCGTAGAAGAAAAACTTCTAGGCATTATTTAGCCAAAAATTGTCATACTTTTAAATGGAAGTGGTGATTTTGACCTGGTCATATTACAAATAGCCAAGATTACGGACCAAAAACGCAGCCCTCGTATTCGTGCTGTATTTATGCTTTGTTTTTTTTGTATATTTCATATATAAAATGTTTATGTTTGCCACCACATCTGTGGGCCCAGTCTGGACTCATCCTTTGCTCGACTTTCAAAATTTCCTTTTTTCTGTGGCTTTCTTATTCTGTAAAATCTCTAGACACCTCTGGTAGGAGTATATTTGTATATATATCAATACACATATTTTGTTTATCAATTGCTGGCAAAAATTGGATGTTATCTGCGCTCGATCTTGCTTGTATTCAGTTTTTGCTGTCAATAGATCCCGCCCCTACTGCCGCCATTTTGCTTTCAACACTCCTGTGATATGAGGGGAATACAAAAATGTAAACAAATTATACAGAAAAACTGCTCCGATGTCTGCGTACATAATTCTCATAATTATCACACAAGTTACGCGATTTTTGAGTGCAAATTTGGTTGTTTCATGCTGCTAATTGCAGAGTTAGCTGTTTCTGACTGTTTCTATGCGGGTCCAAAAAATCGTTGTGCCCAAATGGGAGTAAATTATGTGAAAAGTAATAAATGAATAACAGAACATAACAAACATCATAGAATATTTATGCTGGATTAAAACGAAGCTTGCTGGCGGTGGAGTTTTAAATATTTTATATCCGGAATTAGTTAATGTAGTGCCTCCAGAGGCTGGGGTATATAGACGGCTATATCGAGTCGGCTATTGATGCTGATCGAGAATTTAGAGAGTTAATGCGGCTGGAAACGCTTCCATCTGAGGGTTATTCTATTAAAGAGTGGGAAGACACCGAAACTCGGGTCTCCTGTCTCCGCAACATAAACATAATCGATTACGGAAAGAAGGAGGTCCTGCGTGCTTATCGCTCAACGTCTTCCAGATAAGTCCCAGTCCTAGAGCGGGTCCCACAGCAATGGTGCTACAGATTAAATCGTTAAAGGTACTATGGTAGAAGCAGCGACATAGATTTGTTATTGCTTCGATGGGGTGAATGAGGCTGGAGCACATGCAATGTATCTTGTATCTGGGGGCAAGCACGTGCTGTGCATTTCAATACAATTTACTCGTTCTGCCGCCGCTCTCCAAAAGGTATGTTTACACGCTTTACAGCCAGCTCAAAAATTTCCTCATCTCTTGAAGTTAAGTTAAGCTCACAGTTCTTCTCTTGATTGACTCTTTTTTCGGTCAGGCAGTAGACCAGGCAACGGGACAACATTGCCCCAGGCTGGGGAATGACTCGACTTGGCCACTGGAGACAGGACTCTCCCTGGTCACAGGACTCTCTGTGTGCCCTCCAAAAGTGTCCCGTCATATTCATTGTTGTTGTGGCTGCTGCTTTCTTAAGATAATACCCACAAAAACTGCCATCACAAGATTCCCTCTTCGTGTTCCCCGACTGTCAAGGCTACGGAATTTTCTTTTTTTGTTTTTCGCTGTCTCTCTGCTCGTGTGTGTGGCAGGCGTTGACCTTCCATTGGAAAGCTTATTAAAGCTTTCGCTGGCAACAAATTGACGATTCTGCTAGAAGTCACAATATTAAAGCTCGGTGAAGAAGATCAATCTGTTTTTGGGGAAAGCTTAAAGAAACGAATAGCAGCTTCACGTGAGAAAGGTTAGGTATAATATTTTACATATAAGGATATGTAACATAATTATATCCCCTCTCACTATTTCCTACTTTTGTTTAGGTTACCTTTCACTGTTTTTTATCTTAGACTTCATTTAAAAGAAATTTTTGGGATTTTTCACTTAGCTCTGCTCGCTATCCGGCCATACCGTCCCGTTCTCTTTAATATGAGAGAAAGATACGCGAATAAATTTATAGAAAAATTTGTATGCCTGACGGCGCATTTATGCGACTGAAAATTATGGAATTTCCCTCAGCCCTGCCTCTCCCCCGACTTTCCGTGCTGCTCTTTATTCCTCGAAATATTTTTTGTATAATTTTTGTGTACAGGAATTTTAGGGAGTCGATTCCATTGTGGATGTTGTGGTCGGTTAGCTTAGGTTGGAGCGGTCGCCGGCGGGAGAGGAGCTGCCCTATCTGACTCGTGTTTTTTCTCGTAAGATTTAAATCTTAATGCTACAAAAAAAAACAACTTAAGCGACAAAAAAGCAATGAAATTGCAAATAGGCTGCGGGTCAAGGTGAGAGACAGAGAAATGGAGGAGCATCGCATATAAACTATTGTACATCGCATCGATGTTGCCTGTTACATTTGCATTCTGGTTCTGGGCCACATTGATATCAGGCGGTTACACAATTTCGTCGTACATATGTAAGTATATGTATTAGGAAAATATAGTTTGGGCATCGGCGAATGAGAGCCGAGTGCAGGATTGAATTTTTTCATTTTGAATTGCATTTTAAACAGCCAAATTAGTAGCTAAACATTTATATGTGAGCGAATATTTCTACACTTGTATATGCTATACTTATGCATAATAATTTATAATTTTACGCATTAGCGGAAAGTTAATTAATTGCTTGCATTCAAAATCTGCGGTCTCTGTGTGTCTGCCTCTGGTCGAGCCGAGATTCCAGCTGGCTTTCATGTTTTGTTGCGGGAATTTTGTTGGCCGGACGATATGGTAGGGATTAGTACACTTTATATACTTTTGTAAGGGATACTTGATACTATATATGTATATATATATATTACTATATATTGTATATTCGATAATAGTACACATATACACATATTCGTGTTCCCCTTGATCTTGTTTATTGAAATGGGGGGAAAATGGAAAAGCCTCGAGTGCATCTCTGTGCAAGATAAGGCGACAAAAGTTAGCTATGAGAGAGAGGTGGCAAGGAACACATGCATATGTACATATGTATGTAGGGAGGGAGCAGTAGAGAGCGACGAACAGATGTGCGAAAGAGCATATCTCATGGGACGTGTAGAGGTAGAAGCGGCGAGGTAGAGAGGATAAAGAGCAGGCCCAGAACAGCGACAGTTGCAACTTTTCCGAGCTAGAGAATACGGTTGAGAGGAGTCGTTTGTAGAGTTTGAAAGTTCTCAAAGGAGACTCAAGAAAAGGGATCGTGGCATTCAGAAGAGTAAATTGTAAATTGGAAAACCACCTGTAAAGATTGAGAGAGAGAGCAAGAGAGCAAGAAAGAGAGACACTCAATAATCTAATACTCAAAGAGAGACTGTTGAACTCAAAACAAAGTAAGGAAAACTACAAAGGAGGAAAAATAACCAAGGAGCGGAGCCCCAGCGAATCTTGCCTCATTGTTTTCAATATCATTGAAATTGCACGTCATTTTCTGTTGTCTGTTGGTGCCACACATCACTCACTGCCTACGTTCCTCCACACCACCGCAATGTCATTCCGCAATGTGAAATTTAGTATCTGAAAAAGGAGTTTTTGCCACTACCACTTCTGCTGCTCCTTTGCTCTGCTCTGCTCTGTTTCTGTTGGAGTAGGAACTTTTTTAAACGGCTGTCAAAAGTCAGTCGACGCCAGTCCTTTTCCTTCTTCCAAGCCCCTTTCCTGCTATGAAAAACCGCTAACATACGCGTACGCCCATATGTAGTATGTATGTGCATATGTGTTGGGAAAAATATTTGGATATATTTGTTAAAAAGCTGTTGTATGATAGTGTGTAAAACAAAGCAAGAGAAGGCCATGCGAAACTTTTTCATATAAATAGTTTCCATATGGTAACCTTTTTTCACAAAAGTCTTATAATAAATGTAAATACATATATGTATATATCGAACATGATATTTAAAGAGTTGAAAAGCTCAACACTTTTGAAATCCACGCAGCAGCCCTCCCAATAGGAACAGAAGCAACAGCAGCAGGGAAGAGTAAATGGAACTGGAATTGAGGGGGGAAAATTAAAGCCGGAAAGGAAACGAGTTTTAACTGATAATGCTGTTGCTGTGACATTTGGTTTGCGTATTCACTTAAGTGAGCGACATGGGCTCCCTGTTCCGACAGGTGCCCTGTCTCTGTGGAACAAGTGGAGTTCTTGTGGCTCTCACTGAGCCCCAATGCGCCGACCCTCTGATTGCCAGCAGTGCCAGGGCTGTGTCTGTGTTTCAATTAAAAAAGAAATCTTGTGAATGAGTTTGAAAAACGCTAATGTAGATATGTGAATGCCTTCGGAGTGGTTTTCAGCATATATTTCAAGAGCGCACATAAAATCATAGCGAAATAAATATAAAATGAACTGAAGTTGAAGTGGGTCTTGGCCAAACGGACTAAATTACTCTCTTGGACGTCACAGATTTTAATAAGAGCTTCATTCAAACAATCTCGATTACCCTGACAACTTAACCTTTCTCCCTTTGCACTCTTTTCTGTTGTCGCTGGTCAGGTAACAAGCTTTCATTACAACCATGCTCACCTCACACTCTCAACTTTGGCCTTCAAAAGGAGCGGTGCTGCTGCTACCCAAAAACTTGCCCTTAACCTTAGTCATAGGAGCTAGCGAGTGTACGAGTACCAGGGCGCCAGAGACGTTTTGGTGTCGCGCTACCAACTGCATATACATACGTACATCTTTTAAGCCCTTTTGCCAAACCAATAAACCAGCACTTAACCACAATTACCCCCCTTTTCGGCAAACAAGGGCGAACACAGTAACGTTTTTTATCCCCTCCCTGCTGCTCCCTGCTCCCAGCTTGTCGACACAAAATCATGTGCACTGCAATCAGTCTTCATTTACACTTTGCACCTGCGGCACTTGGTCTGCTGCTGCTAGTCTCTCGCCACCAGGGCCACCAGGCTCCCAGTTCTCGGTTCTCAGTTCCTCAGCCACACGAATGGAGCATTAGGTGGCATGGGGATGGGGATGGGGGTTGGTGCTCTGCTCGAAGAGGAAAGCTCAACTCTGGGGTCCAACAACTTTGAACTTGCATGCAACCAGAGCCGGAGACTACGGAGAAGATGAGAGAGAGTAAGTTTGTGTGTGTGTGTGTGTGTAGGTTGCACAGAGAAAGCGACACACAAACAAACAGAAACGCAGGTCACTTTTTTCAGTGCATGCAGATAAAGAAGGATTAACATCTCAGACGTATGTACATATGTTTGTTGGTAGGCAGGAATGGCAAAAACACGCTGATTAGAACACGTGGTAACAGGTGGCGTAGAGGGGCAGGCCTGGGGAGAGTTTTTCTTGATAATAGGGGTAGTCATATTTACGTTATTCCACATCAAAATCCCCATAGCGATAGCCTGAAAAAGTTTAATGTTTGGGTTTCTGTTTGTTTTCTGGGGAGCTATTGTTTTCGTTTTGGGATCTGGCAATGCGAGTATTCTCGAATGAAAGGTTATAGAGAGGAAAATAGCAGGGAACATTTGATTGCTCTCTACATTCGATAGCAAAACCTGAACTTTCATTTCTAATTTACATTAGCAGAGAGGGAGGAGAAACAAGAGAGACCTGACGACACAGAGAAGAGGCATGCTCCTCGAGTGATGGCAAGAGAAACAGTGCCACAGAAGAAGAGAGTGAGAGGTGAAACAATCCTTTGTTTTGTCATTGTACTATTTCAAAATCATGTACAAATAATCGAAACAGAAGGAGTCTTCGTCTTTCTTCTGTTCGCCCGCTACCCTGCCCCTGGCATGTCAACAAAATTTCGCATTCAGCCATCATCAGTCCGGGGACCATTGTTAGCCACTCTGGAAAGCCCCAAATAAGTGGGCTCTTTGTGAGAGGCAAAGCATTGTTGGTAGTGGGTGAAGTACCGACATACCTGGTCTTTAAATATCCCAGAATTTGTCTGCTTCTACCCTGAAGGGAAAATTACAAATAGTGTGTCTGGTATTGGGGCCTGTGGCTCTACCTCGCTGCTGGCCAGAAAGCAGATTAGAGAATTATGAATTAATGATTCCGGGACCTAGCCAGGACTGGCCCCGCTTTGAATTTCTGGATCCCAGTGTGCTCTCTGCCGTAATTGAAGGTTCTGAGGATGGAAACATTTGGTTTACATCAGAATTCTGATATTGCGAACTCGGAGAGGTATTCAAGAGTTGAGCTAGAACCAAAATGTTAGGCAAATTAAAGGAAGAGAGAGAATAAGTGAAATATATAGAGGGAGAGAAAGTAGGGATACAGAAATAAAGAGAAAATAGACAGCCTGAAGCCCGAGGCAAAATTCTGAGCACGAGTTTTTCAACTTGTGGACCAACAAGTTTTAACGAAAGTGTTTTGCCAAAAACATCTTGCTCTCTCTCGCTCTCTGTCTCTCTCACTTTTCCAATCTCCTCTAATTCTTATACTTTTTAGCCCCTTACATATTTTTTCAAAAAGTTATGTGAGAAAAAGTATATAATATTTTGTTGGTAAAACAAAAGTTTACATAAGTTAATTAAATAACTTCTACGAAAAAATATCTGGCTTGGTGGTATACGAATCCTTTAATTACTGGGGAAAATCCTTTAGGATCTTTTTGGTGACAGCTTTAAAATTGGTCTCTCCCGCTGCGGCCACATATACTCATTGCCATTTGAAGGCTTAGCCAGAAAGCGCGACTCCTGACTCCGACGCCTGGATTTATGTCCTTTTTTCTGGCTGGCTGGTTGGCTGGTGGCTTAGGCGCTTGAGTTATGTGTGGAGCGAGAGTAGGACCCCCACACAACGTCGCAGACGCACAGCATGCTACCGGCTATGTGTGTGTGTGTGTGTGGGCTGCCTTGCTTAACCCCCGTTAGAGTGCAATACCCCAAATCGAAGTTTAATCTTCTAATTTTAGAAGCTATGAGCACATTTTTTTCCATCGTGGTTCCAGAGATTTCAGGTTTCACCTCATGCTTCCCAGTGGCGACCAGTGGCTATTCAGCCGATGTGCGATGATTACTGCTGCCATGTAGCTCCAACATCCCTTCAGGGATACCCATTACAGAGCTCATCTCCTCTAGGAAGTGCACCCTTTCGAAAAGATTGTCCATCCGTATTAAAGTGAGGTCATTTGTGAAATAATATGACACCACAAAGTACGTTGGCTTCTGCAGATTAATATACTTGATGACGCGTGGCCTGTAGATATGTATATATAAAATGATTTGTATCTTACATGCATATCTGCAGCAAACTCTGTACCATGATACCAATGTACATATTATCTTTAATCGGATAAAAACGCTTGGAGGTCGTCGTCGCGCTGGGCAACACCTTCTGCTTCAGTTCAAGCTCCGTCTGCTTCTCGGGGGACTTTAAGGTGGGTGACCTGTGGCCCAATGCACTGCTCCTATGGCACTGTTGTGGGCGTTCCCGCAAAGTAATTTCAAATGTACATTTTATATTTTGTACGTGTTGACCACGTGGCGTATGAGCAACGTCTGTGTGGACACTCCTCTTCGCAGCGTGGGAGGGGGCACCGTCACCTTTTTGTGTTTTTGCTGAATTAATATTCATGAAAGTTTTATACCCTGTACTCAAATGGTATCTGGGCATATTAGATTTGTGTAAATGTAGGTAAAAGACAAAAAGTAAATAAATAAGAACGATGGAGATTTTTTTTAGCCGCGGCAAAGGCCGCTGCTCTACTGTATATCCAGTACTCAGTCATTATATATGAGAGCTTGCGCCTGTTTTCTCTACATCTACATGCACATCATTACACATCTACATCTGCGCGTGTGAGGTAGAGAGAGAAAACGTAACCACTGACATTTCTGGCTTTTGTGGGAGCGGAATGGGGCAGGATGAAATTTGGAAATAGTGTGATATCACAGGAGTCTGGATACAACATTTTTATGTTCTAGCTCTTAACGTCTCTGAGATTTAGGCGCTCATGAAGACGGACGGAGGGACAGACATGGCTATATCGACTCGGCTATTGATGATTCTGATGCTGATCCAGAATATATATACTAAATGGGGTCGGAAACGCTTCCTTCTAGGTGTTACACATATCCACTATCTCCACATATCGAATATACCATAGGGGTATATATACATATGCACATATACTCTTCAAGTACCGAGTACTCTTCGAGTTTAATGAAGGATAAAGATGTTGATGCTTGGTTCCGCAATTTACTTAAGCATCTGACCTGACCACATGGGAGTGCTGGCAAACGAGAGGACAAGGAATTTCATCACATGTTGCAGATGTTTGCTTCCAAAGACTTGAAAATAAAGATGAGACACAAATAAATTAGTTACATGAAACAATGCAATCAATCACAGTGACTAACAAAAAAAATGAACGCACGGACGAGAACTGTTGGAGAATATCCCCAAAAATCTAGGCAGAAAAGGTCACTTTGTGGTGGTCTAGAGGGAGAGGAGTAAAACGTGGCGAGAGAACTGAAAAAAACTGCAACAAAATGTTGCAAACAGCTGATGGATGGGTCCTAGCACAAGAACATTACGTATTTTGGCATGTCCTTCTTCTGAATTGTTGGCCCGTAGCCAGGAATCTAAGCGTGGCATGCGATCACAACCATCCTGGAATATAGGTCTGTTAATTTCGGGCGTCCATGTAGGATACATATATTCATATATCGTTCCGCAGCCGAAGGTCGTCGCTCTCTGACTGCTGCTCTCTCTGCTCATGTCCTGTTCTGCTGCTGTCCTGTCCGAGGAAATGGCGGAAGATTGATCTACATATGAAAGCCAACTTTCATTAGGTACTCTAGTGAGGACTATATCTAGTCAGGATCCAATGGCTCATACCGCGCTTCTGGTAAAACACTTCTAGTGTGCTACTATTTTCCTCTCTAACCCTGGCAGGTTCATTCCTGACCAGACCAGGGATACACTAGGAATTTTCCAGATACATCTCTCCCTGTCGTCGTTGACCACTTGACCCAACCTTTTACCAATTCCTTCCCTGACTCGGGACCACACACTTCAACACACGTTCAACACACACTCGAATTGCTCTGCAAATATTCTTCGCGCTCTCTTGCGAGAGAATAAAAATAAAATAAATAAAACACAAAAACAACTTCGGCTGCATCTGCAGCTGTGAGGCTGTATAGTATGTGTATAAATTTTGTAGCTGTATTGTTTGTATGAGTGTATCTATGTGAGTGTGTAGTGCTGGCCACCCGAGCATGAATGTCTCGTCCTTAAGCATACTTCAATTTCAAAACAATAATTGGAAGTAGGAAGGAGGAAATTAATACATAGATGCTAGTTTATTCGCCTATATCTCTTCATATATTTCTGAAGCTCATATGCTTGGCATACAGCTGGAGGCAAATGCAAAATATACATTTTATTATATCTTACCAGAAGTAAGGGAATGGGATATCTAAGCCAAAAGGTGAAATCTGCAAGCGGAGAGAGCATCCAACTATACCGGAAACTACGCCAAAAGAGCCACAGATTGGATGAAGTGTTAATTGATGAAATATAAGTGCCTGTGCCATGTCCCTCGCAAAGATTCTTCCAGCGAAAGCCATGCAAATTGCTTACATGAAAATTCCATTATGCTTTCCGTGGCAGAGAGGCAGAGGGAGGTAGGATGCTACCAAGGCTAGACAAGACCCCAACAATGGTTCAACTTCCGACTAAAGGCAAACGACTAACCCAGCCCGTAACCAGTGGCTGGTGGCAGCAGCAGACTCACAGCAATGAAAACTTCATGTAATATAAGTCAACAGCAGTTAGCCCAATGCCAACAACAGAGCCAACAAGAAAATCACATTGTCGACACCAGTTAGGATGGAGAATGGAGAAAAGATACCTTTACCAGCATCATCAACATCCCCATCATCCTCCTGGTCATTAAGGGTTTTCAGAATATTGAGACACCTTGCCCCATGGATCTCCACAGATCCCCAGACCTCCAGTGGAGGGGGCCACATAGGGAGTGCATGGGTGAAACTCAAAACCGAGACTGCGAAAAACCCAACGAAGCCAACGAGCCAAATACCGTCGGAGATGGAAAAGCCTGCGCACGGATACCCTTTCCAAACCAGATTACCTTTGAAGTGCCCTCACAATCAGAGGAAATAGTGAATAGTAAACAGATCTACGCTGGAGATGCACAATTTTCCAATAGATACGATATTTAAGTTTATTCTGGGCTTACCGATTTATACACCCCTTTTGAACTTGGTGCTGTCAGGCAACTCGTTCAGTCTGGTGGTCTGTCGTCATCGTCCTCATCATCTTCATTTTACTCCTCGTTGTAGTGGCTCGGCCTTTGTTTTTGCAACAATGTTCCGTACTGGTCGAATGGTCAGAAAAGTTGCAGGCAACACCCACGTTAGAGAGAGAGAAAGAGAGAGAGAGAGAGTGGGAGTGGGAGTTGGAAAAGGTAGCTCAACAGTTCTGTAGAGCAGCTCCACGTTGCCGCACGTGTGTTGTATGTTGTTGCAACACAAATGTGCAGAAGCAAGAATTAACAAGAATTTAAAATAGAATCGATATTCATTTGAGGGTGGCAGTAGAAGTGGGTGCCCCTGGCACTGATCTGCTAGCCACTTATACGCTAAATACAGTAATTCAAATTCTATGGAGGTCAGATAACTACAAACTGCACTCGAGGGTACTCGAAAAGCAATCAGAATTGGCGTCGGGAGCCGAGCTTCTAATTGAGAAGCGAAAGTGGCTTAAATTTAACTTTAGACGTCTATCTTGATTCCATTACTTGACCAAAATATCCTTGTGGTAGGGGAAAGGTCGCAAGGACGCCTCCTAGCATATGAGTAATGGTACCAAACAACAAAGTTATTTGACTTAAAGCCACAGTACTGCCAGGGCATACAGATAAGGCAAGTTTTGTGTCTTCCATTATTAATTGAAGATTTTCCGAGGCATTTTCTCGCAGTTCCAAGTCATTTTCCCCTCTGCGTGCCTCCTGGCTACGCCCATAGCTTCCGTTGCGGAAGCGAAAGTTCTACACAGTCGCGCAGTCGGACATTCTCAAACGTGGAGTGAATTTGCACTCCCCTCCCCTCAGACTAGCCCTTCAAAGACCGCTGAGTGAGTTGGTTAGTATTGTGTTTTTGTGGACCTTTGGGTTGATGGGCCAAATTGATTTTTCTCTAATTTGTTTTGTATTTTTGTCATTTGGCTTTGATTGGTCGCGCCCCTCTTCTCCTTCCCTTTCTGTTCGATGCAGGCTGTGCCGCGACTCCACTTATTACTACCTCCAGTCATCCAGTCATCCCCTTGCCCCTCTTCGTACTGTGCTAGAAACGGAAACGAAGAAATTCACTTCCACAGCATGGGCTTCCGTTTGGGTGTTTGTGCGCTTCGTTGAGCCGCTCGGAGTAGACGCCCCCTGCTGCGGAATGCAACATTAATGTGTTTGTGTTATATTGTTTACTGGAATTTGACTTATTTTTAATGTTTTTTAAGTCCGGAGGCCTGTAAATCATGGTAGCTATCGAGTGAGCCAT
>JAWNKY010002751.1:0-13844 GCA_035041765.1 Drosophila algonquin
AGCGATCCTCTTGATGTGCGAGCTTTCACTTGCATTGTAAGACCTCTTCTTATAGTTGCGTTAGTGAGTGAGTCCCTGTACTTGTATAACAAAACTCATTCCATAAACCCGCATTCATAATCTTATTGATATCACATATTATTGTCACTCGTCATTATCATGTGTTATTATGACATATTATTATTATCTACTACCGTTCTCTACCTTCTTGTAATGTTTAGACTTAACCACCTACTAACTGAATTTGAATTATAACGTAAATGAGTAGGTAGTAATTTGGGTAGGCTCGATTGAGTCCTACAGGTAGGGTGGGTATAGAAGGAGAGCCTGAACACCCCGGTTCTCCAACAATATAGGGGTTTATCTTGTCTCATTCCGTTCCCGCATTGTCTGGTCATTCCTTTTCTCTGTCTACGATTTTATTATTGTAACCAGTAGACAAAGGGTGCAGGCCGAAACGACTCCGACTGTGTCAGTTACAGATTTCTATCCGAGACTGCAAATATCAATGACTGATGGCCTGTGTAGATGATAATGTCACTCTTTCCATATAGGTAGTGAAAAATCAAATCTCCCAGTTCTTCAGAGTCCTTTATGAAGCACCTGTAGTAGCTGGCAAGACCCAAAAATGATCTTACCGCAAACAGGGTGGAGGGTTGTCTAAACTCCTGAATAGCCTTGACTTTATCGGGGCATGTTTTTGTGCCCTCAGTTGATACCACAAAACCAAGGAATTTCACGTGTCCCTTGAAGAATTGGGACTTCTTCTTTGACACCCTCATGCTTGCGTCATGGAGGCTGCTGAGTACGGTGTCAATGTTTCTGACGTGATCCGACTCATTCCTTTAAAACACGATGACATCATCAACGTACACGTAACATATCTTGCCGATATGCTCCCGCAATACGTCAATGGTCCGTTGAAAAATGCTAGATGCATTCCTGAGGCCGAATGGTAGCCGGCAAAATTCAAGGTCTTTCACTTCGTCATTGAGGAAGTCAGTGACCCCTACAGAAAAGGGTACATCTTTGAGTAGATAGGCTCCTCATCGTCGGTCCTAATTGTGGCTACTATTGCCGTTTTAAAGGGCAGAATTTCAGTTGGATCTGCAAATGCCTTTATACGGTCTAGTTTCGTGAATTTGACGCTGGGGCACTTGTGGAATACGATTTTTTTTATTCATCCCCGAAGTGGAGTTTCTATGTTTCTAAGTTAATATTGACGCCAGCCTTGGTCAGCGTTTCAAGCCCTACAGTGCCATCAAAAGTTGATAGCTCTGGCAAGATGAAAAACGGGCTTTTAATGCCGAACATCGTTAGGAAACATTTTTGATTTACTTTGTTGAAGCCGTGTGGGGACTTTACAATGAATGGGGCTTCTACAGGGACAATTCCCTGAAGTTCTTTTAGTGGCTATATGTAATTTTCGCGACCCTAGTATCTTTTCAGATATTTTTTTTTTCTCCCCGCTACTGTTCGCTTGAGGAACGGAAGCAGAGACCTTGAAAAATTGACAGTATCACTGTCGTTTACCGTTCTACTCATCGATCTCCGCCACCGCCTCAGACGCCAACTGATCGTACTGTTGCTCGTACTGATCTGGGTCTTCCTGAGCGAAGGGATTTACCCCCTGCCTGCGCTGGTCGGAGAGCCTCTGGGATCCAGCTGTCCTCTTGAACGCACCCTGTTGGTGCCCGATAATACGGTTTGTCCCAGCCGGTGGGCCTGAATTGGATCCCAGTTGCTTTTGAAAGTTCGTCGGTTGACGGAATTTAGAGGAAGATGGGTTGACATCCATAATTCCCACCTTAGCTTGGCCACGGTGACCCTGATTATTCGTGTAGGAAGGGTTTTTTGATTGGCTTTTATAGTGATCGGGCTCATTTTGCCCACCCTGTTTGTATCTGTTTCTGTTCTGGCCCCTGTTTTCTAGCACTCTTGCGTAATTCGCCGCAAAGTCGTGCCTATCGTGATTGGCTTCAATGTATTGCGCCATGGCTAGAGCTGATGGAAAATCTTTAGGCTGTGCCGGAAACAGTGTGTCAGTGACGCCTCTTCTTAGGCCTGAAATGAAGACACGGAGAGCGTCGGTCCTATAATTTTCATTATGTATTGCGCCTGTGCAGCGTCTTGTGACATGATTGTTTTGTTTGTGAGGAGGGTGAGATTCTTGTCAACCTCTTCATAGAATTGAGTTACGGGCATGTCACCCTGATGGAGCGTGGCAAGCTCTTGTTCCAGCAGGTGCAGTGGACGCTTGTCCGCATACGTGTTCATTACTGTGTTAAATGATGATAAGAGTGAGTCAGCGGAGCCTCTAATCTTATTCCTTATTATAAGGACCGCTTGGTAATGTTGGTCAGCGTCTTAACCGCTTCCAGAGCCTCATCGCAAGGTATGTCTCGATTTAGGGTAATCGGCTCGTAGGCCTGGGCCTCGGGGGCCTGAACTCTAACAGCCTGCAGTTGGTCAGTTACCGCTTGCAAGCGTTTCTCAAAGTTGGTTCTCTGAGTAGCCATCGCAGCTCTGACCGCCGCAGATATGGCGGCTTTGATTTCTTCCGCATTCATTATATCTATTATTTCCTCTGGTCCAATTTGAAAGTCTAAACTGAGTTCTTCGAACAACTCTTCTAACTCGTTGCTGTTATTGTCAAAGGGCATATACAAATTCCTTTCAGTTTTCCCCCTACCGCTTCTTTCTGTCTTTGTCTTAGGTTTATTTCAGCTGCGCCGGGCCGCTGTAATTGTTTGTTTATTTTAAGAGTAAAATGCGAGCTGTTCCAACACAGATTTTTGTTATTGTCCGCACCCAACGATGTATTTGTGGCACGGTGGTATGTTTCCTACTTACACTTATCGCGACAAAAGGGGTGGGGAAGAAAAATATTCTGAGAAATATTGACGGTTGAACGATTTGGTATATGAACGTTCTTTTTGTTTTTGCTTTTTCGAAGAATGTTTCACTTTCAATAATAGTTTTTTGCTTTACTTTAGTTTGGCGATTGTTGAAAAACGGTTTCACTTACATGTTCCTTTTTTCCTTTGTTGTTTGTTATGTTGATCTATCCCCTGTGGATGTTGTTCCGTAGCTCTTTCCAGTTTTGTTGGTGTTAATTCTTCCCTGTCTATCTTCGCCGCTGCCCAAAGCCGTCCGCTTTGGTGTAATAATTTTATGGCTCGATTAATTAACTTTGTTTATACTCAGAGCTATGAGCTTCTTAGTGCAGCGATCTCTTTGTAGATCTGCCTTGGAGCAGATATTGGAGATCTTAGAGATCTTGGAGCGGGCGTTGTCTGCGCGCTCTTCTTATTAGAATGGTTTTGTGTTTTCACCTTTTAACTTTTTCTTTTGAGTGGGCTTTGCCTGCGCACTTAATGTTGATATTTTGTATATCACTATTTTTTGTTCACTTTTTGTTATTCGAACCTTTTATTTTCACTTTTCGAGAGGCCGTTTTTTCGCACTCAATGCTGTTCTTTTTGGTTTGGTTTTTTTTCTTTGCACTTATCGCTTAGCGGGCGTTGTGTCCACGCTAATTGATTTGATTAATTGATTAGTTAATTCTCGGGCTTGGTCCGATCGCGTTTGGCGCCAGTAATAATTTAATTTAACACGCGAACTGATTTGTATTAGAATCTTAAATGATATTAAGGTTGAAGCAAGTACGAAAATATGATTATGAGTAATTAAGGTCCGCAAGGCGAGAACAAATGTGTTGCTGCCACTCGGCTAACCGCTAAAGACTGAACATAAGTATCCTTAACTTCTAAAGGCAAGCCCTCCCCTGCCGCCCACGACGCCCGTTGCTACTTAGTAAAAGTGCTGACCCGGCGACTCTTCTGTGGTGCCTGGTGGCACTCTCACTCGCTTCGTTCGCGATCGCACAGATGACGAAAACTGTTTATTTGACAATAATGCAAAGTCCGCTCCATCCAGTGGCTGATTCAGTTAACTCTCGTTAACTTATATCCAAAGGCTCCCGCTAGGCAGCAGAAGCCTATGCAGCCGTTTCCCCGCGTCTTTAAAGTGACTGAGCTAATCATCCAACAGACTCGTCGTGCGCTAATCGTAAACATAACTTTAACTTTTCGCTATCCCTTCGACTCTGTATTGCATTATATACTATCCCAAACAATAAAACGTATTAAACTGAACAATCATTCAGTTATTATTGAATATATCGCAAACAATGCTCTGTGGCTCAACTTTTGGTGACCCCAGTATGATTAAAAATAAAAAATTAAAATACTAATTAAAAAAAAATTTGTTTTAAACCACTGTTTATTTATTTGTTTGTGTACAAACAACAGAAGCGCTCCGTACCAACTTTATGTATGAACTTGAACTTTCCTATGTATGTCTGTAAATTGTTCCATAGTCGGTTTTAAAGCATCTTTGATTTTTCCATTTTTTCCTAGTTCTCTACATTCAGAACTTGTTCCCATGTTGACCGCAACATGAAGAGCAGACGTTCCCGAGTTGAGTGAGTCCTACCAAAGCCGAGTACGCTCTGAAATCAATCTGTATCGATGTGCCACTGCTTTCTACAACTGGATACTGAGAGGAGGCTCTAGCGGTCATGGCCCACAACTACTGCGCAAAATGTTTGGCTAAATAGCAGTCACCAACAGTGCAAGGCTTGCACATGGAAAAGAACGTTTCAACAGGCCGTGTACATACATACAAACTTAATGTTAACCATGCTAGTCGATCGATCTGGTAGGACACAATGAGTATTGATTATGAATGAGTGCACTGTATTATTTTATATAGAGTTTATTTGATATAAATATATGTATTGTGACTATGTAATATTGGCGGATTACATGAATTTATATATACATTTATTTTATACATTTATATGAATAGTGTGGGATCGATATGCGGCGGTACAGCGATATGCGTGCGGTCCTGTGCGTTTAGAAATTTCTACTAAATCAACTCAAGAAGTCGAACAAAAGAGATTTGAGAAGATCATGTGATGCGACGGTCCAATAAAGGTGCACATAATGTATGCGTGCGCAGCGGCGGGTGCTGGCTAGTTATGTTTTGGGTACAAGCAATTACAACACCCCTATGTGCGTACAAGTAGGTGCTTACGCGGGGCAATACAATTATGAGCATATGAATATCGGTTAACTAAGCGGCTAATTTCTCAACATACCGGCCTCCTGAACGACCGTTCATTTTAAAGGAAGCACAGTTATTTTGGTGATGTCGTCATGACGATAAAAACGATGATAGGCGGTCCATGCAACGAAGGCGATGTACAAAGCGAAAGCAGTAGCTAATCGTTCCCAAGACATGTGACCAGGAGGAAGCCTTGTTGATCATACATTGAAGATCATTTCCTTCATCGGAAATGTGTAGATTAACTTGAGGCTTGACCTTTACTTCCATGCGCGCTGCCTCCTCAGTCTACAGTGCGAACTTTGCCTTAGCAGTTGGCCAAGCGCGACGTGATTGAGAAAGCCACAGGGGTCCATTCCACCGCAGTTGATGGTCTACAAGATCCCTTGGTAGAAGATCCAAGATACAAGATCCCTTACGTGATGCACACACGGCGGGATTGTCCTCTGTGTGAATGTGCTGCCAGCAGCTACGTGAACAAGCTCCCAGAATCTCAGCAGTGCGGTTGCAAACAGTCCGAGGGGGTGATGAGAGCCAATGAACGATTTCTGAGTCAGACCAACACGAAGTCATAAAAATATGAATAGTTAGTGATTGCTTAACCAGAGACATCAATTTGAAAAGAAAATGGACTACAATCAATTCGTGCCGAGGGATGGATATAGGTTTGAAGGGCGCAACACGGGCTTTTGCATGAGGCATGAGACGACGCATCGTCAAACAAATGCAGCTCCATTGCTTGAAGTAGTGAGGATAAGTAGCGAGGTATGCGACAAGTTTGCAATAAGTGAACCTCAGCTACAAACTGTTGCCAACGTGCACATAAATACGGGGGTAGTGGTTCGTTCCATTCGACCGAGCTCAGCCAACTATCGTGAAAGAGAACCTTTAGAAATACAGTTATGTGAGCAAACAATTCCAGGAGATCGCAAATCTTAGCAAGCTCAGACAACAGAATCCGTTTTATCAGAGCACTTGTGGCGTCAGCAATGGTCAGTTTGAAGAAAGGATCGTCTGAAGCCTAGTCCTAGCGTATTCCAAGAACCTGCACATGTTGAGTTGGGCTATCGACTTCTAGAGCTTTAAATGGGTACTCACAAATGTCCTTTGGCAGCGAATTTAGTAACGACCAACAGTTTAAACTCCATTTTCGAAGTTAAAATTGAGCCTGGCTCAACAACAAAATCAATTCATCCTTGAGTGCAATAAGATTGTCGATATTATTACAGCCAGTAGGAATATCATCCACGTACGCGTCCCTTCCAAGCACCACAGCAGCATTCGCAGATATTCATGATCTTGACCGATCTTGACGTGATACGTGTGATTTTTGTGCACAGCTTGATCAAGGGTGAAGTAGATAGCTCTGACCTGTTGAGCCGCATAAACTTCACGATTCCTATGAGAAACACGAGAAATTATACACCGTTGCTTCTTCCGCTTTGTAGGTCGAATTGTTCCTTGCATGAACCGTTTAGGGTCCTATGCTCGGATTAGAATTCCCTCTACCATATCATATGTACTACTAACTCTCTTCTAGTCTTAAATTACAGATACTCTCATATCTTTCTCGTAATTAGAAATTGCTTAGTTTTTTTAGTTAGATTAGTTCTACTTTTCCTCGAACACTAGTCTAACACCTATCTTTGCTGCATGTCCGCGATCGGTTTGGTTAACGAGTCGCGCGTTATGCGGCAGCGCCCCTCGGTCGGTTGGGCGGGAGGTGGGCTGCGTTCTTGCCTGGTATCCGCGCGTAACAGCCATCGGCTGGCGTCGCTTGGCCCACTTGATGGTGCAGTCATTTCATATCAACGTCGTAAAGTAAAAAAAATACGTCACGGTCAGCCGGCGGTAATGATCGAGCGTAACATTCTCCTCCCTTCGCCAGACTATACGTGGCTATACTTTGGTACTACGTGTGCTCTTCTGAAACCAGGATGCCTCTGAATATCTTCTTAATGTCCTTACAGAACACATAGCGATGCTGACGGAAGCGTAGACATACTTCAAGTAAATCCCATTGAATAAGTGGTCCAATGTGTAGTCGTGAATTGAGTGAGTATCCCTTGCAGTCCTCCCCAGAGCCATCGTTTCATGTCCATGAACGATCGAACTAAGGTGTCCAGATTCTCGTGAGCGTGATGTGCCAATGCGTGGGTGCAAGCATCATTACTGGGATGGTAGCTGCCTGTAAAGACCCAACCAAATTTAGTATGAAGTGCAATAGGCTATTCTAAACCAAACTCTTTGCGTTGTCCAATGTAAATGATCCAAAGTTGATCAGCTCCTAAAATCACGTTGATTTCGCCTGGTTTCCCAAATATAGGGTCCGCTAAGGGTAGGTCACAAATCTGTTCCCACATCGGAGTGTTCGACTCGATCCTCTGGGCTGGAATCGAGGAGGTTAAAGTATGCATAATTAGATCTGTTACCGCCACTGATGCAGCGCTTGTGCGGGACAGCAGCGTGAACGTGGTGCGACCTTGAGTAACTCCAGCAGGGTTTGCACCTAGGCCAGCACCGGTTTACGAGCATACGCGAGCTACCAATCCGGTCCGTTGAATAAACGACTCGGCGACCATAGTTGAACTAGTATCCAGTAGTATCCTGCAGCTTGTCTCGTCGCCCCAGGCGTCGACAATAGTGGCTAGAATTATTGGCAATATAGCTTGACTATTGGCCCTCTCCAATGTATGATGGCTGACCACAGCAGGATCAGCATCAGCACAATGTATGGGCGAGCATAGATTTGGGTCAGAAGATGTACTGATGGCAGCACTCGGAGTGGACAGACTTGCACAGACGGCATGTATTTATAAAATAAAAATCCCTAACTTTATGAGATCGACTCAGGCAATAGAAGCACAAATTACCCTCCATTGCAAACGTCCGACGATCCACAACTTTCAGGGCTTTAAATTGAATACACGCATAGAGACTGAGTGGCCCGTGACAATATAAGCACTCATGAACAGACGTAGTTGGCACGTCATCATGATGAGAAACTGCACGACATCTATTCAGCAGAGTGAGAGTATCATTAGCAACGTTCGAATCTTGACAAGACTCAAGCGCATCAAACCGGGCAAAAAAAAAGACAAACGGGTAATTTATGGTTACATTTTCCTTGCACGATTCACTGGATGTAGCCCAATCTTCCTTACATTCAGGGTTTAGTTTTGATAACAAAATATGTATCAGCCACACATCGTGGTTGTCGCACTTCAGCGCGTGTAGACCGCGTATACTCTCGTCTACGGTGTCGACTATTTTACGCAACTCGATTATGCTTGAACCTTTTGCATTTGGCAACGAAAGAAATTTTTGAATGAATGACCGAGCAAACAGTGATTTTTTGTTATAACGGTTTTTGAGCCTCTCCCATGTATCCTTGTAATTATCATCAGTAATGAAAATAGGTTTGATCAGAGACAAAGTTTCACCATCTAGATAGGATTTCAAATAATGGAACTTTGACCTTTGGAAAGACTGCTCTTCTTGTCGACTGATCCTAAAAACAGGTCACTGAACTGACCAATCCTCGTACCTTCAAGAAACGTAGGAATGCGTATTTTCTCAAAATGCAGCTCTGTATGTCCCGCTGAATCCCAAACCTTTTCCGGAAGTTGTTTTGTCTCTCAAATAGACGTTCCACAGTACTCACTAGCAATATATTTGAAGTGTCGTGACCATTATCGTGACTGCTCGGCTCATTTATGGCTCCAGTGAAAATGGCATGGGCGCTAAAGAACTGTCCCTCATATTCTGCTATATCCAAATTCTTGTCGACAAATTCCTCTTCCTCATTATATTGGACGGGATCTTCAGAGAGCTCCAAACAGCGGTTGAAAGTTGCATCCAATCGGTCCAACTTGTGTTCTAATGTTTGCACATGACTGTACAAATTCCGAAGCCTCCGTAGATGCGCGAGACAGTTGGAATTTGCACGCACCGCTCGGCTGAATTATGCGATGGGCCTTCATGACGAAGAGCGGCTAGCGATATCACTCAGTATATGTATTTCAAATAAAATCAGACGTGGCGATCGGGCACGAAGGACCAAAATTTGCTATTTTATGAATGAGTGGACTGTATAATTTTATATAGGGTTTATTTGATATAGATATGTATATGTTTTACAACGTGGTTTAGATGAATAGCGGGGCGATCGATATGCGGCGGTAAAACATTTGCGTGCGGTTCTATGCGATTAGAAATTTCTACTAAATCAACTCAAGAAGTCAAACAAAAGGGAATTGAGAAGATCATGCGATGCAACGGTCCAATGCATAAAGGTGCAATACGTGTGAGAGCGTAACAGTTATGCTTTGGGTAAAAGTAATAATAACACAGCTATGCGCGTACAAATAGGTGCTTAAGCGGGGCAATACAATTATGAGCATATGAATAGGGCAAGTTATAATATTAATGAATAGCGATTAACTAATCGGCTAATTTCTCAACAAGTATATAGAACATGTATAGAAGAAAAATTTCCCGAGCGGTGAGTGGTGAAACACGTAGTTAACAAACAGATTCCACTCTATCAACAATCATTTTATTCAAAGATCCAAAAGTATTATCAAGTTCTCTTGAAATTGTATGTAGATGGGGCCTTATACATATTGCATGCACTATAAAATTTGTACTTATTATTATTACCAAGAACTACTCCGATAGATAGAAGTAATATAAATGGCCGTCGTCGTCCCATATTTAACTTGCATCGGTCAGAAAATGATCCCAATATTGGGCATAAAAAGAATCCGACTAGAGGAGATAATGCCCAAACCAATGTCATATGCTGATGCTCAACTCCGATTTTAAGTAGTGTCGGAGACACAAATGCTGTTTCTGCCGCGTACGAAAACTCAATGCCCATTACTGCAGCAGATACACGTATTAACTCAGAACGCGATTTGCATCTGTAAATAAAAATAAATTGGTGGTTTGTTAGTCTTAGTAAATATAAGAAAATACTCGTAACAAAACTCTGAATAGTGGATTTTTCTTCTTAAACTCTTGGAAATGATTGCCATTTACCTAACGCAATGGCGGAGCAACTTCCCAGACATGTCGGTAAGCTAGCCAACAGCATGGTTAGTGGGGTGTTCTAATGAATATAGCTACCTTGCTATATAGGCTATATAGCAAGGTAGCTATATTCATTATGTGAATAGTGACCCTTAGGTAACCCTAATCTTTTCGACAATTTTAATAAAATATTCTTTAGTTTTTATTGAATATCTCATTGGGCGGAAAGAGGATAAATGAGTACAACGAATGAACGTACCCAGTAGGCTGATTATACTAGTCAATTCGACATTTTCGCTGTGGATCAAAATTACTTTTAGGGGTAATTTTTAAAGTAATTATGGTTTTCTTTTTATGGTTTAATTTTTTAACAATTTTTAAAAATCTGAATTTTGTTTTGTTGAGAGGCAGTGCTTTTTTCACATAACTTCTTAATTTATGAGGATCAAGGATCAACATAGTCATCTTTATCTTAACTTAAGTATCTTATCGATTTTTACAAACGATACCTTAAACGACTAAGTCGACACGACTTTTTCCGCTGTCGCCTAAAATTACTTTTTCTGATAGATTTGGATGTTTGAAAATTTTTAAAGAATTTTTTTTTCCAGGTTTAGTTTTTTTTAAAGAATTTTTTAAAAATTTGGTATTTTTTGTCATAGGTAGTGCTTCTATTTTTTACATAACTTAAGATTCCTACAACTAGTTGTATAGAACTTTGCAGTTTTAAAAAGCTGACAAATGCAGCTATAAATCCGACCCCAACACTTTTCAGCTGCAACTTACCGTCTGGAAGATATTAAGCTTTCAAATTCAAATTTAATAATTTTTTTCGGTATTTTTCCCCAAAATTTTGACTTTGAAACTTCAGGAAAAATCGAAAAAAAAATAAATGAATGCCTTGATTTTTGGTTTTAGATAGACACATTAATTAGGCGTCGTTTAAGGTATCGCTTATAAAAATATAAAAATAAACGGCTAAGTTATAACCGCTTTGAACAAAACTTCGACGTTAAGTTGCAGCTACACAGTGTCTGAGTCGGAATTATAGCTGCATTTGTCAGCTTGTTTTAACTGCAAAGTTCAATACAACCAGTTGTAGGAAACTTAAGTTATGTGAAAAATAGAAGCACTACCTATGACAAAAAATACCACATTTTTAAAAATTTCTTTAAAAAGAAAATACACTTTGAAAAAAAAAACCATAATTCTTTCAAAAAATTTAAAATTCCAAATCTCTCAGAAAAAGGCATTTTTGCCGACAGCGGAAAAAAAGTTGAATTTTGTCGAGTAGTGTAATTTATTAGTGTTTACCTCCTTCATAAAATTAAGGCTTTCAAGGTAATTTAAAGACGGATTTGGTTTACACTGATTTTAGTAAAGCGTTTGACTCTGTAAACCATTCTCTCCTAGCAGAAAAACTTGACCTTCTAGAGTTCCCGCCCAATCTCATGAGATGGATCTCTAGCTACCTTTGTTCTAGGTCTCAAAGAGTCCTTTTCAAAACTCCCTGTCCTCACCAATTATTGTGATTTAGGGTGTATCACAGGGCAGCCATATAGGCCCCTTACTCTTTACATATTTTATAAATGACCTGCCTTCTGTATTAACATACTCTCGAGTACTTATGTATGTATGTATGTATGCGGATGATGTTAAGCTCTGTGTCCAGTATGAGGACATTTCTTTTTAATCCAGGTTGCAATCTCGCTAGACTTTAGTCATGGTGTGCAAATTTATTAAACCTTAATGCTTCAAAATGTAAAGTAATGACTTTTCATTGCTCCAGCGCCTTTCTAGTTTCGTACACCCTTTGTGGTGGTTCTCTTGAGAGAATTGCACGGGTTGGTGATCGTGGTATTCTAGTAGATCCCAAGTTGAAGTTTACAGAGCACATTTCTAAATAAGGCCATGGGCGTGCTTTGGTTTATAAAGAGGTGTTCAAAGGAATTTGACGACCCTTATGTAATATAGACTCTTCACAGCTCTCTAGTTCGTCCGATTTTAGAATACGGCTCTTGTGTATGGCGCCCTCAATACAATATACACAAGGACCGTATAGAATCAGTTCAGAAAACTTTTACTTTTTGCTCTGCGTGGCATCAACTGGGATGCAGATTTGAGATTGCCGTCTTACCCTAATAGATTGCTTTAAATAAACCTCCTAACCGTAGCTAATCGTAGCAAAATGCTTGGAGTGTTTTACTGCACAACTTGATCAAGTGTGTCGTAGATATCTCTGACCTGTTTAGCCGCATAAACTTCACGATCCCTATTAGAAACACTAGGAATTATACACCGTTGTTTCTTCCGCCTTGTAGATCGAATTACTCCTTGCATGAACCATTAAGGGTCCTATGCTCGAATTATAATTCTCTCTACCATATTATATCTACCACTAACTCCCTTCCTAGTCTTAAATTACTGATACTCTTATATCTTTCCCGTAATTAGTAATTACTTAATTTCTTTAGTTAGAATAGTTCTACTTTTCCTCGAACACTAGTCTAACACCTATCTTTCCTGCATGTCCGCGATCGGTACGGTTAACGAGTCTCGCGTTAAGCGGCAGCGCCCCTCGGTCGGTTGGGCGGGAGGAGGGCTGCGCTCTTGCCTGGGATCCGCTCGTAATAGCCATCTGCTGGTGTCGCTTGGGCCACTTGATGATGCAGTCATTACATATCAACGTCCTAAAGAAATGAAAAGGAAAGAATAAAAAACTTTGGGCTTCACGTCTCGCGACGTGAACGACCCAAATATTCTTCGAAGAAATTCCCTTTAATTTGCTGACTACAACTACAATTATAATGATAAAAGACTTCATCGACGGAACGTTATCTGAAGACTTTGAATAGAAACGATTATTTCTTGATTTGGATGTTTATTAAATGATAAACGCCGAGATTTTTCTTGTTCTTATTGACCAATTCGTAGTAGTATGGACTTAGCTTTTTATGTACCTGAGCGCTAATGAATGGAATAGTTTAGAATTAAACTTTTTTAAAGCACTACTCTGTGTGAAATTCGTAGCATACACTAAGTCTCCAACCTTTATATAAATGAATCTTCGTGTTCTGATCGACAACTATGAGAAAGCCTATGTTTCCCCTTTTTGTGTGTGGTTATGGCCCTAAGAAATCTATATAAAGTTTCTGAAACGGCCGTTTAGATTTGAATGGTTTACCCATAGGACTTCTGAGAATCATATTCGGACTCTTGGTCGTACGACAAACGGTGCAATCCGATATGTACTTGCGCGCATGTAACCATGCGAGCCCAGAATAAATATCTTTTTGACTTTTCGATAGTTTTACTCATTCCACAATGCGTGGAGGTAGAGGCGTCATGAGCTTGATAAAAATCGTTCGCAATTAGCACTGAAGGAACCCAACGTTTCCATGAGGTGTTTTCTTGAGACTCATTTCCCGTCCTTTTATAGACTTGACCGTCCATCACTTTTAAGTCTGATTTGAATTGATCAGACTCTAGATCCACCATTGGGTTAATTTGCGTGAGCTCTTCTGTAGCCGGTTCATCCTGACGCGATAGAGTGTCAGCAACAAACATTTCGTGAATCTTTTCTATGTAGAATATTAAAGGTGAAACTACGCAATGTTATTGACCATCTCGCTAATCTTCCCAATAAATCTTCCTGCTGCATTAACCCTTGTGACGCA
>JAWNKY010002754.1:0-15722 GCA_035041765.1 Drosophila algonquin
CTGGGACATCGCAATGTTAACGTGAGCAGTTCATCGTTCCGCGCGACATCACTTATGTCATCGGGGGTGCTTACGCTGAAAACGATGTGTGAGCACATTTGTAAGCTATGGCCCGTACTGCAGGATTGTATGTGTGTGTATAAATTAAGTTATCGTTGTTCCCGACTCTTGGTACCGTGGCTCGGCCAACGGCAATGAAACTCGCGGGTGTAAGTTTTAATAGTTTATTATCCGGCTCGACTGGCACGGTTCAAAGTGAGAATGAATCTGATTAAATCTAAAGAAACAGAAATAAAATTTTATTTAAAACTGCCCACCCACGCGGCAGCGCTGCTTGGGCAGCGGGCCGACGTTCTGCACCGTCAGCGCCTCGTGCA
Organism: Drosophila algonquin; assembly: GCA_035041765.1. Lineage (NCBI taxonomy): Eukaryota > Metazoa > Arthropoda > Insecta > Diptera > Drosophilidae > Drosophila > Drosophila algonquin. The sequence goes on from JAWNKY010002754.1 coordinate 378, forward strand.
GACCATCAGCTCCACAGCGGATGTTTATCAGCAGCGAAATATAATCCGCTGGCCACTCGAGTGCAGGCCAACGGCTCCTAGGCAGAAGCTCGTGCGACAATGTAGTCGCTGCCCGCACCCCTCGAGTGCGGCATCAGCATTCTTCCGTTTCGGAATTTTGCCGATACCCTGCAGCTGGTTAACTACTCCCCCTCTCAAAGAGCTGTCGTCCTCGTCGCTCGCAACTTCGCGATTATCTCGTTGATCCAGCTCTCGTCTTGCCTCCTTCTAAGATGCGCCCTGAGGAATACGATGCCTCCAATAGCCCCGCATAGAGCTATGCCGAGCCCGAAAGTAAGGGCTGGATTGAGCTGGCCCATGGTGGCCTGCTCGACCTCTTTGATGTAGTTTAGGTTATCTTCGCTGAGCTGGTGCAGGAAGGGTAGGCTTAGAACCGTCTCGTGCCCTGTGATGTTCAGGGCGGGCACCGATGCTATGCCCGGAAGTCGCTGTTGGATGTTGTTGCGATTCCGGAATCGAGAGCCGTTGATGATTGCGAAGTCGTTGAAGGTGACCAACTGCGTGGCTGGCCTGTTATTGATGATGACCATTCCGTCGTCAACGAAGGTGATGGCCTCCAGGTGGCTTGGTTGAGAGAGGCAATGAGCGGTGCCGACAGAGTGTAATCCCTGCGCGTAGGATCCCCTCACCTCCTTCTTGCAGAAGGTGATCATGGTTGTGTAGACGCAAGCTGTGAGCGCCCACACTTGGTTGCCGCATTCAGCCACGATGTTGTCTGTTAATTGTAGTATCTCTCCGTTTTGCTCAACCGGGAATACCGTGACCTTCTTACAAGCTAAATTAGCTCTTGGATACTCAATTATAAAATGAAGTTCATTAATGGATTGAAGAATTTTTATTCTGGATACTTCAAACAAATTCGATATCATGACCCCTGTGAATAGGTCAGCAAGAACAGATTCTATGTCAGCATGGTCTAAAATGGATGGGCTCACTATATTGGCTTTTGCCGGGTGATCGTGATCATGAAGTTTCCTATCTCTGTTATAAGAATTCTATTTCTGGCTAATAATGTTTCATAAAGGTGCTCTGAATTTATAATCTCTTTTTTTCCTATACTGAGGATCTTATTTACGGTGCTAGGGGGGGAATTTAACTGATTTTGAACTTTTGTGTTAATCAAAATTTGTCTATTGCTTGCTTGCACTAGCTGAGCTTCAGTGAACTTAATGTTTTCTAAATCGGACGCATCTGGCGTTCCGGGCACGAACATAAGGGCCGTCCCTAGGAAGTCTAGGCTCCTAGCCAGTCGGTGGTGAACACCGATATCGGACAACATGTCTCTAATGTGGTTGCAGTCGGCCTCTAGTAGCTGTCTCATGTGGGATCTTGGGAAAAGGTCTGTCATTTTTGCAGTCTCGTCAGCAAGGCGACCGTATTCGGTCAAGTTTGCCGTTTGCTTGACGTAGTCAAGACCCAAACCCAAACCAGTACAGTTCCGTCCGTAATTGGTATGTAATTTGAGTGGGAGTAATCGGTGACGCGCGCCGATACTATTGTAAGGAGATAGTGGATAAAAATACTTGAAAAAATATAAAAAGAAACACTAAAAAAATACCGCCACCAAGGTGCCAGCCGCCATTCGGTGTAACTACACCTTAGGTAACTACCTAAGGTTGTCCTTATGGACCACCCTCCCTCTAATTAGGACCGTTGTCCCCAAGTCCGCCTCTATTGTTTCCTCTACAAATAAAGGGGTCAACTTATTCCCGAGGCGTCTGTTGGACTTAACTAACACCTTCTCGCCTACTCTGAAACTTCTGTTTTGTCGTGCCTGATTGACCCGATTGTTTTGCACAATCTGAGCCTTTTGCACTCTGTTTTGGATTTCCTTGTTAGTATCCGCCGCTACAGCGTGGACAATGTCAATGGGTCTTCTGTTGGTGACCGAGTGCATTGATCTATTGTACTCCGCTGTCGCTTGAAGGAAGAGTTCGACTGTGTCGGTAATCCCCCTATCCATTTAGAGGCATCTTGCAATTTCTACAAGAGTGCTATGGAATCTCTGCACTTGTCCATTTGAGGTACTGTGGAGGGGCGGAGCATTGACAATGAGCACTCCGAAGTTGTTTCGGAGGAGTGATCTGATGGTTTCTGAACTCATCGATGGTTCATTGTTGCAATATATTTGTTTAGCATTGGGGTTTTCCTCAGATACCGCGAATGTGAGTGGCTGGTGGTCAGTGAACACTTTTATGTCCCTGACGCCATAAATGTAATGGCGCAGCTTCCCCAAGGCCTATACAATTGCCAAAAGCTTCCGCTCGTTAGTAGCGTAGTTTAGCTCACTGTCTTTGAGGGTCCTGGAGATCATTGTTATTGGGCGTCCCCCTTGTGAGAGGACTGCTCCAATGCCATAGGCAGACGCGTCGGTTGTCAAGTCGAACGGCTTTTTATAGTCTGAACACATCAGCATTAGGTTTTCTGACGCCAGAATGTCCCTCAGTTTCTGAAAGGCGTGTCTTTGCACCTCGTTGAACACGGTAGACAGTTTCTAATGAACCTTGCAACTTTAGTTCTCATTGACGGAAACCAGTCGGTCCTCAAAAGGTCACTCACACACTTCTCAACTGCCAAATGTCCCAGTTTTTCATGTGACCGCCTTATCAATTGTTCTTCCATTCACATCGGAACGTAGAAACACAGTTTATTCTCACCACTTCTTTTGTATACAATACCATCTATCATATCAAAATCTGCATCAATTCCATCCTCCAGCATTTTCCGAGTCCTCACTACCTCCTTGTCCCGCATCTGTTCAGTTTGCAAAATTAAATCGACATCTTCTGGCGTCCTCTATCATATTCGTTACTTGATCTTGTCTGCTCAACGCGTCAATGTGCGCTTTACTGGCCCCAGGTCTATGCATGATGGAGTAATCATAGTACTCTAACTCTAAGGACCACCGCGCAATTTTAGGGCTAATCGACTTTCTGGTTAACGTCTGTACTAGCGAGTTACAATCCGTGATTATTTTAAAAGGCCTATGCTCCGGATGTGCTCTAAATCGTCGCAATGCGTAAATTTTAGCCAACGTCTCTAGTTCAAAACTATAATACCGAGATTCCGATTCTGTTGTTTTGCCGGAATAATAGGACACAGGGTGCATCTTTCCATCATCTTGTCTCTGCATCAGTATAGCACCGTAACCATATGAGCTTCCGTCCGTATGTAATTCCGTTCCTCTATCTGGACTAAAAATAGCTAATACCGGAGGATTTGCTAACGCATTCCTAAGAGTTTCAAATGTCCTCACCTGCTCTCTATTCATAGGGAATGGACCACCTTCTTTCAGCAATTGCAGTAAAGGTTTAGCTGTCGTCGCAAATGACAGCATGAAACGTCGAAAATAAGAAAAATATCCGAGGCATGAGTGCAGTGCTTTTACATTTTGCGGAACTGGGTAATTTTTTAGAGCCTCAATATGGCAATCACTAGGAACTATTCCGTTTTGATTAACCTTGTACCCCAGGAACTCAATATCTCGTTTTATGAACCTACACTTTTTCCGATTAATCTCTAAATTTTGCTCGCTAAACCGAATACATAACCTTTTTAATATATCCAAGTGTTCCTCAACTGTTTTTGTCGCTACCATTATATCATCCAGGTACACTAAAATACTCTTGTTTCTAATAAAGTCTCTAAGCAACTCCGAAATAAATCTCTGAAAAATAGCGGATATATTATTTAACCCAAAGCGCATTCTCAGGTACTCATACTGTCCTTGCGGTGTCACAAACGATGTGTATGGTATCGACTTTTCTTCTACGGCTATTTGGTGATACCCACTTTTAAAATCTATGATGGAAAAACAGCACTTACTCTCTAAAAACACAAGAAAGTCCTCAATAAGGGCCAACGGGAAATTATCTTTAACGATTCGCTTATTTAGACCACGGTAGTCAACACACATTCGAAGTTCTCCTGACTTTTTTTTCACTAGGACCAACGGAGAAGCATAAGGAGACTCACTTTGATGGATTACTTTCTTTTCTAACAGATCCTCTACTATTTCAGCTACTTTCTCTCTCTCTCTTGATAGGATAGACGACGTGGAGTACAATGAAATGGTGTTGTTTCTATTACCCGAATCTGCATTTGATACTTTGGCTGTGCTCTAAAGTCAAATTCTTTGCGTAAATAATAAGTCCTAATAACTTCTCTACACCTTTCGGCAATAACGGAACCGAATTCTAGCCCTATATTTAACTACTCCTCCTCATCAGACGCACAAAATGTACTAAACTCATCACGTTGATTCATATCCTTGCTGATAACTTGATCATTCCTTGAGTTTTCTTGATTCTGATTTTTAAATAGTGTTAAACTAATGAGCTTTTTCACTAGCTGTTGCGATGTGTTGTTTAAATAAAGGGTCGAGAGGTTAAATTAGTAATAGGTACAGTTTATTGGTATATAAGTATGTAGACCGAGGAATGCGTATATACATATGGATGTGTATTTAGGCGAATTATGTATGAGAGACCGATTAAAGATTGATGCAGCGAATATACGATCAGCTCCAGACTATGTGTAGACCGATGTATGTGTATATGTACATATATAGATGTATATGTATGTGGGTGAACGATCGATGCGATTTAATAACGACGAAAGACGGTCTGATGGCCACGAAGATCAGCTCAAGACAGCATGAGTGCTAGGTGCAGACTGTAAGTGATAGATGCCGACTATATGAGTGATAGATTTAGACTAATTAAGGACAGGCGGGCCGAATTGCCCGTATCCTAATGTAAGCAAGCGAACGATGATCCGAGAGAGCGATAATGAAAGATCGAGAGAGCGACGAAGAAGGCGATGATCCGAGAGAGCGATGTATAGGCTGCTGCCGTGCGGAAACTGAAGTCAAGGTACAATGGTACAAAGATGCAGTGGGCAGTACAAAATAGCAAACAATAATAGGCTTTTAATTTACAGCTGCACCACTGACTATGACTTAATTTATGTCGACTAAATATTGGGCTGGGAAATCCAACATACTCCCCCGTTGAAAGGCTGACTTTCAACAGACTCGAACGGGCTTAGCAGCAGCTTGGTAGAAGGCCAGGCATCGCCAAATCCAGATGATTGATGTTTAGCCTTGGTACGAGGGATTGAGAGGACGAAGCAGGCAGACTGCCATTCAAACAATGCGGTGGCGATATGGCATTTGGCTCGACTTGGCACTCTGAAATCAAGAATAAAAGATTTGCATTAGCGATGGCCACGATGTGCCCCAAAAGCGCCTTCAGCTCGTTCATTCCAAATGTTCCGGAGTAGCTCCTAGTGCAATAGAAGATGTTGGCTATCTTCACTGAAGAACGTCTCCACTCGATTCGGCACCATTTGGATGGAACAAGCTCCAACAGCTCTCGAAATTTGGGAATAATGTTGACTAGATGGCTTCCAGGAACGATGAGTGAAGGACTGCCATCAGCGAAGTCCAGCGAAGGTCCAGATGCAAGTTTACAGGCGGATATAGGGCACTCGTTCGGTCCACTCGGGAGAGCCCATCGCGTTGTTCGGTAGGCTGAACGCTGACCGTCTGATATAACTGAGTTATCAGCACAACAAGCCTCGATGCCGTCGCAGCAAATTCCGTGATCTTCCCAATCAGTTTCGGGAACGAGTACTAGTAAGGAATACATGAGCAACGAAGCGTAAACGAGATTCCGTGCAGAGTCCAGCGCCGCAGTAAGGCTGTCATCCCAATGCAAGTTCACCTTGCATATACGCTGAAGATCGAATTTCGACTTGGCCAATGCATCGACGCCTAAATCAAAGTGAGAAGTACGCTTTGCGAGCAGCAGCAGCGATGAAATGTTGTCTTCCATCCATCGCGACCAGAAGATCTGCTGCAAGTAGGTAACGCATTGCCTGAGACCTGACCGATTGGTACTCAGCTTGATAACGTTAGGCTCTGCACACTGCGAGAGGGGGTTGACATTCAATCGAGCTCGAATGGGCACATCCAGATAGGCAGGGCTCTCTGTAATTGCAACTAAAAGTGTATAATTAGTCAGGGCCAAGATGTGGCCTAAACGTTTCCTCAGTTCATTCAATTGACGAACTGAGTGGTCAGGTCTGTAGAGGTTGTCCGTCTTGATTGCAGCTTCACTCCCCCCAATAGACCAATATTGGGATGAACCTAGTCCAAGAAAAGCCTTATTTCCAGCGTGAAGATTCAGTTTATTACGGTTGACCAAAGTAGATTTGGTTATGAGCTGAACTGGATGCTTCCTGGGTGGGATGATTTGATGACGGCCAGCAAAGTTTGACGAAGATTGAAGACCATGAGCCAAGCGTGTCGGTTTGTTCAGATCAGTCCCATGTGAAGAACTATCAGCCGGATGGTTAGTTATATCACTTCTTTCTAATTGATTATCATATTGTCTTATATCACTATTATTTTTACGCTTGGTGAAAAAGGACGCGCAGGTTGAACAAAGCTCTTTTTGCTTTAATGAACTTAACGGTGTGTACTGATTTGCGTTGTAATTTTTCTTGTGAACTAATTTTACTTCAATAACTTTAAGGGCATCGCGTCCCAACAATACAGGCCAAAGCAGCATGCTATCATATACAATGTTTAACAAAATTATATTAGAGCAAAATTCAATATGGCACTTTAGTTTTCCCCATATGGGTATTGGTTGTCCTCCAAATCCATAGTATTTTTTAGTTTGATTATAGGTTTCAATTGTCACCGAGTTTGGTATCAAAGACTTATGGATAAAACTTACAGGGCTACCCGTGTCAAACAGACTAAATATACTGACACTTCTTTGTTCACCAAACGGCAGTCATAGAGTTATTAGCTGAACGGCCGCTAAGTCGTCGTTGTTTATCTCTCCCGGTTGCTACTCCAAATTGCCGACAGTTGTAGCAACGCATTACGCCACTCCCTTGCTGCTGCCCAGCCATACTCACATTTAATTTTTTTATACCTTCGCTACGATTTGCGGAAAATCCAGGAGCTCTGCTGACCTTGTCATGGATGACCATGACCAACTGGTTACAGCATGGTCGTCATCTCCAGAAAATGGACGCATTAACGCCTCAAGTATGTCGATGCAATCCCTCGGTATTTCCAACTCAGTAGCCTCTCCCTCTGTTTTCAGTACGCTCAATTTGAGATCAGCCACGCGCTTGCGAGAACGTATAGTTGTTCTAACTGCTGCAAACGAAGCACTTCTTCTTCATATTCATCTGATCGTATGGTCGACGTTGGGGGAGGAAAGAGATATTAATTAGAAGCAGAACCATATCCCCTATACCCACAAAACGGACGCGAACCAGCATTAGAGGGTTATATTAAATCTTTCCTTTATTTATGTACTCTCATTAGCCCTGCCTACCGCACCGCTCAGTGATCCCGTACTCCCGACGGGAGGCCTGCTTACCCCAATTCCTTAGCCTGCCTCAGCGCCTGTGTCTCCGCTCTTCCTTGGTGATGTTGCCCTTGTTGATAGAGCCGTGTTTTTTTGTGTTGGATCCGCTCAGGTATTCCCCTTTGTTCTCGCTCTGGTCAGCTTTGCCGTTTCCACACTCGCGTTTTTCCTTCTTCGGCACAAAATTATTCCGCGCTCGCGTAGGTGCGTCCGCTTTCACCGCTGGTTCTACTTGACCTCCCGACCCTTTTTTTCCTTCCTCATCACCAGCCCACACGGTCGGGGCTCGTGCTGCTCATGCTCTGCCCCGACCCTCCGCTCTCTCCCGCTCGGTGTTCGGACTCCTCGCTCATCGGGATAACGGCGTTTTCTTCTCCTCTTGGTCATGTAGTTGGGCTGCTGGACTGTCCCGGTCGTCGGTGCGCGTGCGCGGCTGCGCTCTCCTGGTCGTGACCCGAGCGGGCGGCTGTGCTATCCCGGTCGGCGGCGCGAGCGTGTGGCTGCGCTCTCCCGGTTGTCGGCGCGAGCGTGTGGCTGCGCTCTCCCGGTTGTCGGCATGAGCGGCGGCTGCGCTCTCCCGGTCGTCGGCATGAGCGGCGGCTGCGCTCTCTTCACGATGGTTTGCTTGGGCGGCCGGGCTCTCCTCGTCGTTGGTTTGCGTTGGCTAGGGATGGACTTTCCTGATCGTGTTCGTGATTGTGGTCGGGGCGACCCCCATGGCGAAACTATGAAAATGTTCTTACCCCTATCGGTGATGAAGGCTTCATGATACTGACGCTTAACATAAATAAGGAGATTTCATAATACCGCCGCTTAACCTAAATAACAATAATCCATAACATTGCCTCCATGGCCTGAACTCTGATAACAATAAGCCATAGTGCAGCCTCCATGGCCTCCATGACTACTTTATATAAATGACAATATGTGGGGGAGCGTACGCTCTTTCACAAAATCTTAATATAATATTCATATCTTACAATAGTGAGCTTTTTCACTAGCTGAAGAGATTTATAAAAGGTTACGAATGTTTTCTGGATTTATATATGCACATTTAATGACACATTTATTCAAGCTAACGGTGTTGTTTAGATGTACATATGTATGCGTGTAAGACGAACAATAATCTTATGGCCACGAATATTAGCTCCAGACTGATTTACAAGATCGTATTCCCCGTGCCCTATGAGGCAACGCTTAACGAGCGGTAGAGAGTGCGATTTGGAGAGAGCTAGAGCAGTTCGGGCTGCTGCTAAGCCGAGTACGAAGAATGTTTATACATACATAAGTAAGTGAAAGAAAGCCGCTGCCATGCGGAGGCATATGCGGTAACAAACTATTTTAAACAGTGGGCTTTGCAATAATTAACATCGAGATGTGCATTTACTTTAGAGCGCACCACTTGCTATAATTAATGATGGTTCATGCTGCTTTACCCGACAATAGGCTGAGAGGGTATATCGATAAAGGAGAAAGAGTTTAACGTCGGAAGCGAAAAGACGTGTGTGAAAGAAAAATGCAAAAACTGTATTTTAACCCTATTAACACAAAGAATAAACATTGTACTTTATCGAACAATACTACGAAGTGTGTGGTTTTTATAAACGGAGTCTCTGGAGCAGACTTTTACTCACTTGCAGTGAACGCATTAAAGATCCCTACAATTTTTTTGGCTCGACCGGATATAACCTCAAGTGAATGTGAAAATTGTAAAATACCACTACAAATGAGGCACAGAATGTATGTATGTACATGTTGCCAATTCCACTAAGTTTTGGGCATTGGGAAATTACGACTAACGACGAACGAAAATCAGGCGAAAGCAGATTTCCAGAATTAACATCGTAAAACGAATTAAAGCGTGCAGAAAATGACGACATTCGTTTTTGTGCAATGCATTGCAATTGTGTAAATTGCAATGTGTAAAAAGAATGAAGAGAGCAAGGCAAATGAAAAGAGAGAGAGAAGGCTACGACGAAAGTAAAGAGCAAAGAGGACTGAAACGATACCATTCGATTTCATCCAGCTTGCGAAGAAAGAGGAAAAGATTAATCGCCGAGTCAGCAGAGCAAAATTACTGAAACGACACCAATCGTTTTGGTTCAGATTGCGAACCAAGCGGAAGGAGGAAACGACGAATATACAAAGCAAGGAAGACTTGAAAGACGTTTTCGTTCACATTGCAAACCTAGTAAAAAGCAGCAAAGAACGAAACAACAACACTGGTCCTTCGCAAAGCCATTTGCGTCTTGTATAACCTGCGAATGAAAACGACGCAAAGAAGACCAAAAAGAAGAACGCACGCATGGAATTCAGTTTTAATACTCATGTTTTGCAGTCTTATGCAGTAATATGCAACGCAGCGAAATTTTAATCTTAAAAGTAGCAGAGTTGAGGAATAAATTGAAAGAGCGAGATTTGCAGCATTCAGGTCTTAAAGCAGATTTACAGGAGAGACTTTAAAATTCTTTTGATAACGAAGGTGAGGATACTCTAAACGAGGAAACGCTTGATATAACAGGGTACGAACAGTCGGAAGACAAGCCGAGCAGCAGTTGGTAGTTCGGTAAACATGGCGTTCACATTGAGAGACATTGAAGATTCCCTTTCGGATTCACACGCAATGGCTCTCCGGATATTGATGACTGGATACGCGATTTTGAGCTTAATGCTTTAACAGTGAATTTGAATGATTTTCAAAAGTTTATTTACGGCAGGACATTAGTAAAAAGTGCAGAAAAACTATTTTTGAGCAGTCAATCTGGCATTAATGATTGGAATTCCCTGAAGGCCGCACTGAAACGAGAATTTAGTGAGAAGTTAACGGCAAAGCAAGTTCATTAGTTATTGGAAAATAGAAAGAAGAGAGAAGCCAATCCAAGGTAGATGAAGAAAGTAATACTGAATAAATTACTGTGGGCATTCCAGATTCCAAGCCAAATAAATGATGTTTGTACCAAGCAAAAAATTCCAAAAAATTTCGTGAGCAAATTAAGATTTATGAAAAGATCAGTGCGAATCAAGGAAGTTCGCTGGAACAAAAACGAAGTTTTAGAATTGTTCAGTAAAAACCAAAGACGAAAGACGCTGTTTCAAATGTGGAGGTAGCAATCATATTGCAAAGTATTGTAAAGAAAATTACGTCAAATGTTTCAATTGCAATCAAAAAGGTCACAAGGCAAATCAATACGGGGCAAAAGGTTGATGAATGGAAGCGGAGAAGAAAATGTCAAATGTCTGGACAATCAAGCTTTTAAGAATGTCGAAATTGGTAATGAAGATATCCCTGCATTGTTTGATTCTGGCAGCGATGTTTTTACTATGAGAGAGATAGTTTACAGGAAGATTTTTCCAGTTGCGTTAAAGAATGATATAATAGAATTGGTCGGTAAAGGAGGCAAGAACATTTAAACGTTAGGTTCATTTAAGGTTGTCACTAAGTTAGATAACGTTCGTTTGGAAATGTGTTTCTATGTAGTCCGTGACGATGATACCCTGCACGAAGGCGTGACCGGAAGTGATGTTTTTGATTTTGTCAGTGCAAGCATAGGGAAAAAGAGAGTTTTCTTTCATTCAATAAATGAAGTACGCCAAGTATTGGATGGAGTCGTCCCATCAAAAAAGGATTGTGTTAGCGCTAGTTTTTTCTGAAGGAAGCCGCGACCTAGAGTTCATTCAACATAGTGATACTCAAGTGACCAGGACTTCAGATTCTGGGAGTTCAATAGATGAATAAGGGAAGACGTTCCATCACCAATATCATTCAAGAGTTTTCACGAGGAATAGAGCTGTCGCATTTGAACCGTGAGGTGAGGTCAATAATAGGCAGATTGATTGAAAATTATAATCTTATAAAACCATAAAACAGCCCTGTGAAAATGAAGATAATATTGACGGATGACGTACCAGTCCGTCAAAGACTTAAACGTCTACCTTATATGGATAATAAGAAAGTTGATCAGCAGATCAGGGATTGGTTAAAGGAGGGAAGTGTTTCCGAATACTCTTCCCCGGTAGTGCTTGCCGCCAAGAAAGATGGTTCAAAGATACTTTGCTGCGATAATAAAAAACTTACTGAGAAGATGGTTTGAGACGATTTCCCAATGGCGTTAATTGATGATGTCTTACTTAAGCTTCAGGATGGTCGTGTTTTTACTACATTGGATTTGGCTAATGGGTTGTTATACGTCCCAGTACATGAGGATTCTCGTAAATATACCTCTTTTGTCACACAGAGTGGACAATGTGAATTTAATTACGTACCATTAGGGATTACTAACTCTACTCCAGTATTTATAAGGTACATATATTCTATTTTAAGACCATTGATAGACAACGGTACATTGATCCTGTATATGGACGATATTATTATTCTGTCAAAGGATGATCAATAATTACAATAAGGACAATAAGTTACAGAAGGTGTTGCGTATCGCAGAGATGTCAGGATATAAAATGGGTAAATCTCAGGTATTACAGCGCAAGGTTAATTTTTTGGGGTACATAATAGAGAACTCAATGATAAGACCATTGTTCGGGCGAGGCCCTAGTGTAATGCCCTTATTTTGTACTCTTACTCGTATTGCACTTTCCATACTCTTACTGTTTTATTCTCTTGCTCTCTCTCAGCATGAAAGTTTATCTTTCCTGTTCTCCTGCTTTGAAGTTGTTTGATCAGAAGGGCAATACATGTATGGGTTTGGAGCCATCCTTTTACAAATGTACTCAGAAGATCAATGTTTCAATGGATTATTGTGGGCCCTTTCCCTACATATCAGAAATGTGCACGAGGCCTCCTATCAAGTGATAGATTAGTGAATTCATTTGCTTTACTTCTAAGGCAAAATACACATATAGCTCGTAAAGGACCTGACCACCGATTCGGTTCTAGGCACCCTAAAGCATTTTTCGTTACAAATGAAGGAGGTCCATGAATCCTGCTCGGCTGACTCGATCGACTGGCGGTTCATCCCACCACGCTCTCCGCACTGTTACTTACAGTACCGCTCTGTTGGGCTTGACTTCGACGAGCTGCGCACTCTGATCTGCTATATCACAGCAACAGTTAATTCTCGCCATTTGCTCTCGCTTTCATAAAATCCTAATGACTTTGTCCTGACTCCTGCTCATCTGTTTTTAAACGGTCCACACAAGACAATCCTTGAACCTGATGAAACTCAACTATAATCATCAGGATGGCAGGCATCCAGATCACTCTTTTACAAGAGCGGTCGAAATGGCGGACGTCAACGCAAAACCTCTACGTGAACGATCTCGTTCTTGTCAAGAACGAAAATCTGCCTCCGATGCGTTGGTTAGAGTGTTCAATGTCATCAGGACCAAGAATGGAGTGTGCCGAGTAGGAGATTTGAGGACTGACACAGGAAGCATCAGGAAGGCCATGTTTACTGCCCCTCAAGGAGTCTGTTGAAAGATTGGCTTCTAAAAGGGGGAGTATATTCGGGCTAGCCGCTGAAGCATAGCTATAACATAAAACCATGATTGTTAACATAACTATTTTATGTATTGTAAACTCCAACGTTCGCCAGCGCTGCGGCGCTCTCTTTGTAAAAAGGCATTTTGCAGCCGTCGCTTCGGCTCTAGCTTCGTCTTGCCGACGTTGCTAATCAATTCTATGACAATGTCTTTGCGCATTGGTTGCATATTAGCTCTCGAACATTTATCTGGACGAGCAAACATCGAGGAATTTGGTTGCAGTAAAGTAGCCGGTATAAATAAACATTGGTAAAGTTGAAGGAAATCGTATCATTATTTTGGATAAAAATAGGTGGCAAAAAGCTTGGCATCTCAAACAGTTATGTTATCGAAATATATTGAAAGACAAAGACGGACGTGCGTTGTATTTTACTACTACAACAAAGACGACTCTAGATTCTGAAGCCTGCCTACTCCAGCACACACTGCACCGTCACTGCAAATAAACCCTCCTCTTCCGCTTCTCGATCCCAAGGATAAGCAATTATCAAAATATACGCGGAAGATTACATTTTGTATCCAGTGTTCTGTGTTATCACACTACTCCAAGTGTATTGCAAAATTTCGCCCCGCCCCCACAAAGGACGAAAGTCTGTGGTATACACAATTTTGAAGAAACGAGGAAACTAAATACGCAGAATAATCGAGGATGACCATTCTATCAGAGTGTTGAATCTGAATCAGATCGAATTATTAATATAGTCACAATGAAGAAAACCTTTTCGAAAGTCATCGTTCCTTCTCGCGCTCTCTCACTCGCGAACCAGTCTGTTTTGCCTATTCGTCCAAATGAGCGATTAGATCTCAGAGACTATAAGAGCGAGAGCAACCAAGCTCTAAGCTCCTGTGATATCAAGTCAATACATTATTATTATACACAAATGGAACCAATGAAATTGCAGTCGCAACGCAACGCCTGCCAAGAACTTACTCCTTCCCACTCTCTCTCGCGCACACCTATACGTCTCTTATGAGTAGTTCTACATGTACATGTAGACATGTAGAAGCTGATGTAAAAAGTATGTGTAAACAAAAATGGAAACAGATAACTTTTAATATATAAAAATCTTGCATAGGGTTAGACCTAATTTTTTGAAATTTTCCATTTGGGCCATGATTTAATTCGTGCCTTTTGCGAACATATAATATATTACATAAATCGTAAGATCACAAATATTCTGACTGAGTACCGGGAATAAAGTAGAGACGCGGCCTTTGCCGCGGCTCACAACGTTCCCCCTCGTTTCTTCTAAAGAAAATAAATCTAAAAAATCGCTTCGGTACCTTCCCAAATTCATTTTACCTTTAACAACTGTTCAAAATAATTTTTTTTTTTTATAAGAACCAAAATTGTTTATATTTATGTTGACTAACTGAATTTAAAGGCAAAATGGAGCATACGAAGGTTGCTGCACAAAAAATCTAACCCAAAACATTTTTTTTAAAATTTTCATGAGTTTTTAAAGTCAAAATTTGGAGGAAAAATACGTACAAATCTATCAAATTTAATAATTTCCAGGCGATAATCTGCATCTATCAGCTCTTCAAAATTGCACAGTTCAATGCAACCAAAATGTCAGATACTTAAGTTATGTTAAAAAAGATGAAATACCTTTGAAAAAACCATAAAAACCAGACATTAAAATTGTTTAATAAAATAATGCATTAAACATTTTAAAGCCCCCCAAAAAATTAACATTTTCGGATAGATTTATAGATTTACATTTTTTTTAAGAATTGTGTTTTTTTTCCAGGTTTAATTTTTTTTATTAAGAATTTTTAAAAAATTTGATATTTTGTTCATAAACCTGCTTCTATTTTTCACAAACCTTAAGTTTCCTACCGCTGGTTGTATTGAACTTTGCAGTTTTAAAAAACTGACAAATTCAACTATAAATCCGACCTAGACACTTTGTACATAGCTGCAACTTAACGTCTGGAAGATATTAAGCTCATAATTTCTTTCGGTCTTATGCCCCGAAGTTTTGAGTTTAAAAACTCAGGAAAAGTCGAAAAAAAAATATTTTATTGCTAACATTTTTAGTTTTAGATAAACACATTAATTAGGCGTCGTTTAAGGTATCGCTTATAAAAATCGATTGATAAACGGCCAAGTTGCAGCCGTTTGACCAAAACTTCATAGTTTCAGTTTTTTGTCAGCTATTTATGTCTAAAATCGCTCTTATGCAAGGCCTGATAAATGCTCACAAGATACGAGATCGGTACGCAACCTATGGGAAGAGAGTTAAGCATAGAACTGATTTAAGCAACGTCGAAAGATCAGAGTAAGATACGAAGCAGCGGCTGCAGAGTTTTCTTTATCAAAGAGAGCGCAGTAGCGCTTCCGAACATCAGCGTTTGCTGTTAAAAAATTCTTGGGTGTGTCGTATAATTG